>JAVTVJ010000061.1:1267500-1332500 GCA_034509425.1 Eopsaltria australis | reverse complement strand
GGAGATGTTAAAGCTGAAAACAACAAAAATATGACTGTCATCAATGCACAAGGCAAAATACATCTTGTAATATTCAGCATTTCTCACGTGTTCTGGAATTACCTATGGCATGAATAAACCACATTTTAAAACGGCTTTTAGTACATTTCTGTGAGTCTTACAGCTTTAAATTAATAGGGTACAATTTACAGCAAAACCAACAGCTCTTAGTCACTTCATAATCCTGATTCTACCAGTAAGGGTGTCAAGCATGAACCTCTGCCTGTAGGACAGTCCTACAAAAGGCAGTGGAAGTCAACCCAGCTCCATTGGCAGGATCAGATTTATACCTGTAGA
Organism: Eopsaltria australis; assembly: GCA_034509425.1. Lineage (NCBI taxonomy): Eukaryota > Metazoa > Chordata > Aves > Passeriformes > Petroicidae > Eopsaltria > Eopsaltria australis. The sequence continues at coordinate 1,332,164 of JAVTVJ010000061.1, read as the reverse complement.
AATAACACTCTTCTTTTTTTTGTTCATTTTCTTCTGTAGGCTCGGTAGTAGATTATTAGAAAAGAAGCATTAAGCACAGTGAGAGTGCTTCCCCCTAATTGATACTTTGAGAGATCTCTACTTTGTTGTTCATTTTAACTAATTTTTATCATGCCTCTGGGATGATATAACCCACACATCCTTCACCTAAGAAACCTGGTAATTATGGTGCTCACTACAAGTAATTAGATCTCAAATAAAAAGGAATCTTTATCCAAATTGCTGGGGGGAAATGCAATAATAATAAAGAAAGATGTTTAGGTAAGTAAATATCAACAGGAAATGACCATTCAAAAAACTAACAGCAATCAGGTCAATGCTATTCATTACTGGGACACCACACAGCTTACATTTTCATTTTTGAGAGTTGAGCTTTTCTTTACCACAACAATCAGGTCAATGCAGTCTTTGCTGGGAAATAAGCGTAATGGCACTAAAGCACTTTAACACAGGAACACTGCTGTTCTTGGTTTACTTGAAGCATGCAGGCATGACGTCCTCCACCTCATTAGAGAAAGCAACCTAAGGATGGACTGGCTCTGTCTGGAGGGTGCATACACACAAGAAGTATGCCTCATAACTTAATGGAAGAAATCTTTTCTCTGTTTCAAGTACCAGATACAGTGCAGTGGCTGGTAACAGTCTATTAAAAAAAGCAACTTCTGTGAGATGTATAGTTGGTCAGAAAATTAAATGATAGCACAGGGTAGAAAAGGCGACTGACTGTAAGAGGCTGTACATTACACCCATTGTCGTTCTTCCAGGCAAGTCAGTTTGCTAGAGAAAAGAGCACACAAAGTGTGTCATGCACACGGAACTGTAAAAGTGAAGTTATGTCAGGAACAGTCTACTAGAGCACGGATAAGAGAACAATAAATGCAGGCTCTGTAATGGAGGCTAGACAGGTATTAGCCACAAGGAAGCACTAATGGAGTGAACAAGAATAACGTTTAAATCATCAATATCCAGGTGCTTAGCATTACTTAAGAATAAAGCAATTAGAATTCAAAGGGAATAATTATCAGATTTAAGGAAGAGGCCATTTAGTGTTTGTCACTGTGTCATTACTCCTATTTAATGGTAGGGGAACACTAAGGAGTTAAAATGCATTGTGAGCACAAATTAGACAGTACAGTGAAACAAGTCACAACAGCTATAATTAAAAAGTAGGTAATTGGTAGAGTTAGTGCACAATAACATTGAAGATGCTATTACTTGCTCCTATGCTTCCAACAGGAAGTCACAGGCAAATTGTGTGTGGAGCCTGCTGAAAATATATGAAATGATAAATAGTGTAGATGGAAAACACATGAATGATGTGTGAACTGCTGCCCCAGCTTTGTCATGGCTATTTGGGCTTGCCACCTACTTAGGATTTTTCTGATTTAATTTTATTCTTAACCTCTTCAACCCTTGTATATTTTGCTGTCTTCAGTCTAATCACACTGATGATGCCTAGACCAGGCAAGATCTATTCCATTTTCCAGATATTCTTTGGAATTTAGTTGAAATACATATAATTCAGTGAAACATCCAGACAGATTGCTTCAGAACAGTGCAATCCACTTGTTTTATTGAAAGGCAAATGTGGACTGAGGGTTTCCAAAACTAAATGAAAAAACCTGATGAAACTAATGCTCGATTTTCAGACATGAGAGATATAGAGTAGAAAATGCACTAATCATGAAGAAACATTCTAATCCTGCTAACTCTTTTAAGTGACTATCAAAGAAGACAGACTTCTCTTTCACTTAGAGGAACTGGAGGGCTAAAAATATAAAAATGAAACTGCTACCAATGGGCCAAAAGCAAACAGAGAACAGAATTTAATGCACTAATGAAAGTCATTGCTGCTGAATCAAATTTCTCTCTTGATAAGATTTCAAAACCCACTAAGTACGTATTACCCAGTGATGTGTGCATTCTTGGAAAAAGCTGCTGTGAATCTTCAAGGCAGCCCAGGCTTAAGTGATGTGCAAAGAACCTATGGTAATGATGATGACATTAAAAGGTTCATAGAACCAGTATTAATAGCTAGAAGCAATATGAAGCACTAGCTTTCTGCAAGGGATCATAGGCAAAAACACAAAGCTAAGAAAAAAAAGAGAATGTGAATTTTAAGACCAGCTGAAAACAGCAGGTGAACTCGTCTCTCTACAGTCACCTAGAAAATAAGAAGCCTGAAGAACAAAGATGAGCTGGAACTAAAGTTCTGTATGAATTAGAATTCCACCAAATAACTCCTTATTAGGAATTATGATGAGCAAACACTGCAGCAATTTTCAGACCTTGCTCATTTGATGCCCATAAGATGGTAAAATTACATTATCTAGAAAAATGTATCCCACAGGTGAGAGGACTGTGACACATAATCTCAGAACCACGCAATAATTCTGACATTAAAACCCCCTTGTTTAAGAAAAAAATAACAGAATTTAAAGCTAATATTTTATTCAGAAATGAAGTTCTTATTTTGCAAAATCTAATAATATTCACAAATAATACTCTAGTTTAAGCACTATACTAAGAAGATAAAATGAACTGCCATTTGGATCATTCCATCTTTTGTGATCTAGCATCATTTTCTTGTGCTCCATTTCATACCTTTTGTAAAAGCAAATACTGCATTTTAAAAAGCATAGTATTTTACAAAATTTAGCTGGGTTTTCTGTATTTTGGAAATCCGTAAAAAATACCAGATGGACGAATATGAAAGTGAAATCCCTTATAAACTTATATTAACCAGTGAAATTAATCAGTATTATCTCTCTGTCTATCATGAAGAAAGAGAATCACAAAAGAGAATTGTAAGTATGATGTTTACAATTAGGTTTCAATAGTTCCCTGTTTCAGTAAACACATTCCTTCAAAATGAGGATCTTACTAATATTAACATTGCCCCTTAAACAAACATGTAGGACAGAATGGATGGGCTATGCTACAGTTATCAGCCCTGTAAGCATCAGTGAAAACAAGTAAATATTTCAATATAAGGGATCCCAATGAGGTTTCTTCTGAAGTGCACTTTTAGGTTTGGGTCCTAGAGAGAAGAAATGACACACTTGCAGAAGAATTCACAAGAAGTAGACTTGAACTGTAAGATAGTGAGTCGTCAGGGAGCTTCAGCAAATCCTTCACGCAAAGAACGATGCACAGCAAATGTCCTGCTCGCTGAAAATATACCCACTGCAAGAGCTGTAGCCAAGGAAAAGCTGCTTGGAAGCTTGCTTCCAAAAAGATACTCCTTAAATGCTTCGCAGCATCAAATATGAATGTGAGCTATCAGACAGAGCAGGGTAGAGAAGAAAATAGAAATGGGTTAATTAGGTGCAGAAAATACTAGTGTTGAGCTTATACTGGAGCACATCTAAGTACATTACTGTTTTTCTGTGATGAATGATTAAAATAATCTCTTTTTTTTTTTTTTTCCACTCACTATCACTGCTCCATTATGTATCATTAGGGAATGGAGATTTATGTATGCAAGTATTTTCCAGGCAACAAAAGGGGGATGTAGGGGCTGTTTAGCATATGGCAGAAGAGGAAGTTAACAACAAGATTCTAGTAGCTGGTTTACACAGTGGGCTTTGCCCACAATGGGCTAATTAACCTTAAGAAAATGAAAGATGAAAGAGGGTAAAAATCCATCTCAATTGGCAGTGCTCTGTGCATGATATCAAAGAAGAGATATTTGGTGGAAATTAGAAAATCTGAATGTGGAATTGTTATGGCCTGTATTATTACAGCTGGCCTGTAATAATGCCTTTTGTATCACTAACAGAACAATTTACAGACTTTGAGGCTACATTGATACTAGTGAGTTAAAGAGTATCAGGGAACATTCCCCAGAAACTAAGAGTAAACCTTCTGTAAATTTAAACAGAAGGAATGGTTACAGACACTGTTTTGGCCTACGCCAACGAGCCTCCTCCTAAACAACTCCTGAGCACAGCTGAAAGGCTGGGTCCATGGGTCCATGCCCATTCCCCAGACACAGTTTGCATGGGAACTTCCTAGTATTGTACTGAAAGAACATATTCCCAAGCAAATTTCTTTAAGCAGTATAGACAAAGCCTGAGTTTTCTGAAACCCTTTTTACCTGAAGGTCAACCTAGACAGCGCTATTTAGCAAAGTTATATAGAGAAACCATATCTATAATTTTAATGAACAACAACCAACCATTTTAGGACCAGGACACTGTATGCCATTAAGAAGGAAATACAGCAACTTTATATTTCCTTTATATGCAATCTCTGTGCCAATAACTGTTTGACAAAAGCCAGAGGGCACTCAGCCAGAGACTCCATTGTGGAAGGAAAGCCTCTCTGATCCAATGAAGAGAAAAACAAGATGCTTTGACCACCACTTAGGGAAACAATAACATGATCATCATCAATCAAAGTAGACCTGGGTAGTAGAGAAGACATTGCTACAGTCTCAGTATGTCTAATAACTGGCGATTAAGTCTCTACTTTACTTGCCAAAGTGTGTTGCTTTCTAAAGCAAAGTTTAGAGATCAACAGCAAGTGGGATTATTAGATAAAATAAGGTGAGGAGCTTCCTAACTCTTCTGTGCACATACTTGATATTAATATGCAAAGTTAGAAGATGACTGTGAGTGCTTCAATCTGCAAGGCTGCAGTCACAATGAACCTAGACTGCAAAACTGGAGCCTAGTTCAAGAAATAAATTAGGTTCATTCTTTGCGGACTAAAAAAATCAGGCTGCAGAAAACTTGATTCCTTAACATCAGTGAAACTTATTGCAAGAGGGCGTGCTTTCCAATGTGAGCAAAACCCAGAGTCACATGAGAGTCAAAACTGTCAGTAAAATGAGTTAGGTGTTCTGTTAAAAGTGCAAGCCCAAATGAAGCAGTACATGTCTGCAATAACATTATAAACTGGAATTTGGATTACAATTGAAACTGCCTTTAAGAATCACCTTCAACAAACACTTTTTTATTTTAGCAGGCAATTATTCAGAAATAGAATGAGGGCCCTGAGCAGCATTTTATAGGAAATATTTATTCTGGATCAGACAACAGGTTGGAGTGGTCTAAAGAGTGAGCCAATTGCCCGATGAACTGATAATGTGAGGATCTATTTTGTGCCTCATGAGATATCACATCAAATATTTTCATACAAAATTTGCATACAAAATTCTAACCCATGTTTTGACTAAAGGAGTATCATTCAAAACAAACAAGTAAGTATAACAATTATATATTTCTATTGCTTTTGTTAGAAAAGCTTAGTAAGGTCTAAAAACTTTTTTTTTTGTTGTTTTTTTTTTGTTTTTTTTGAGAAGACAGATATGTCATCCAGGCTACAGCAACAGTGGAGAAATGCACTGAGCACACCCCATAGGAGTACTTTTTAGTTATTCACACCAGTCTAACAAGCATGACGTGAATGCATAATATGCCTTGTCTTAGAAGGGGATGGTGACTGTGCAAGATGATCAGATTAATAAAATGAGAAAATCATCCCCTTATAGACTTACTGTTTGAACTTTGTGGAAATCCAGGTAAGGAGGATGGACCATTCATTCCAGGCAGAAGAACAGGAGGAAGGCCAGGGAGTCCTGGATAAGCTGCTGGCAAACTGATACCATGAAGAGAACTGCTGTCCATCATGCCTGGCTGCTGTACTGTTAATCCTAGCACATCAGTAGCCTTCTTTATGCGATCCAATTCTTGCTGTGCCATCAGCTGTCTAACCGTTGTAGGAGCTAAATAATCCTTCTCCCGGTCTAGCTGACTTCCCACAGTTTCTCTCACTTTTGTAATATGTTGTTTGGAAAAGATATGATCTCTTATGGACAAACGCGCCGAATATTTCACGCCACATAGAGAACATTCTGGTTTTGTCCCATCAGGTCCAGTCTGATTTATCATGAATGGCTTCCCTATGTTAATTTTGAATTTCTTTTCTTTAGCCCGGGCATTCTGAAACCAGACCTGAACCACACGTTTGGGCAGACCAATCTCATTCCCTAGCATTTCACATTCCTGCATGGTTGGAGTCCGGTAGTCACTAAAGCAAGCCTTGAGAACTTTAAGCTGAAGGTTACTCATTTGTGTTCGGAAACGTTTGTGGCCTGGCCGATCACTGTTTTTGGATTTAAAGGGATTGCTAGCTCCAAATGGATTAGGTGAACTTGGATCAGCTATGCTTGAAGTTTCACTGCGATCGGCATTATCATCAGGGTCATCAGTAATGTAGTAACTTTGGTCATGGTCACCATCTTTTTCACTGAAGTGTATTGAAGGGCTTGTTAGGGAAAAGAGAAACTTATCATCAGTATTCTCATTTGTAGGTGTAGTTGCTGCTTTTGGTAGAGTGTCATTCACAAGCGGTTTTGATTCTTTGGGGGGTGATGCAGGTTTTGCATCCCCTGAACTGCCAGTTGTGCTTTCCATTTCATTGTTCCCCTCATCCCCTGTTGTGGCATCACTAATTGCTGTATTAATTGATGAAGTCTCATCAAAGTCAGTCTTGTTTTGATCATATCCAGAGTCAGCAGGAGGGGCATTCAAATTTTCCATATCCTCACTAGACTCTGCTTTAAAAGAAGAAGGACTTAAAAGGTTCTTCGGTGACATTTCTGCAGTTTTGCTGACAGGGGTTGATACAGTGGAGGCTAATTCATTTTCGCTTGATAATTCAGTTTTTGCTAATGACAGTGATGGGTAATCAAAAAATATGTACTTTTGTGGACTTTCTCCTCCATCTTCATTTGATATCAAAGGACTTGGAGGCAAACTATAACCGGCTTGTTTTCCTTCATTCCAATGTCGAGAGCGGATGTGACTTTCTAAAGCAGATTTTGCTTTAAACAGAGCTCGACAAAAAGGACATCTTTTATGGGACTGGGCTGGACCAACTGCACGGAATTGTCCCTTTCTTTCTCGGGCTCTTGTGTTCTGAAACCAGACTTGTACGACTCTCTTTTTCAGTCCCACTTCACGTGCAATATGATCTAGCATCTTTCTGGTGGGATTGGAATCTAACAGGTACTTTTCGTAGAGTATTTCCAGCTGCTCTGGAGTAATTGTAGTTCTTAAACGCTTATCACGATGTTGATCTTCTCCACTGTTTCCTCCCTCCTTCTCACTACAGTTATTGTCTTCTTTATCATCTAGTTTTCGTTTCAGTGAACCAGAAACCGTAGCAGTGTGTGCTGCATGTGATGAGCCAGTTTGTGGTGGCATCTGAGCAAGAGAACTGTTAAGTAACTGTCCAGTCATCAAAGGATTGTTTGGGTCAAATATCATGTAGGGCATATCCATTGGTCTTTCTAAAAACTGTGAGTGAAGAAATTGGTTTTGGGCTGCTAGGAAATGCATGTGCTGGTGCTCTTGCCAAAGTTCTAGAGTTGGAAAGGCAACTGTACACTGATCACACTGATACTGTAATAACTGAGGAGGTAGACTGTTCTGTAGAGAAGTCATTGAAATTGGCAAAGGACTGGAAGGAACAGGTGTGTTTTGTGATGCAGAAGGAGGTCTCCCCACAATCTGGGATTGCTTTTGTTGCGGTGGTTGAGAAGCTGAGGGCTGAGGGTCAGAAGATGTTACTGGAGTAGACTGTACTGTTTTGGTGCTTTGGGAAGTTGTATCTGTTTGCTTAGAGGTGGTTTCATTTTGTTTTGGTTTTTCTGTGGACTCTGGTTTAGGAGAAGCCTTCTCAGGTTCTGGTTTGGGTGATGGAATCAAAGGAGTACTAGAACCAGAGCCAGAGCTTGCTGCAGTGACTGTCAGGCTTTTCGACGAGTCATTTTGGCCAGAACCCGTACAGTTCTTATACACTGTTTGATCAGATGCATCCATAGAGTCTTCAGTTTGGCTTTCATCTTGAGCATCATCATCTTCGTCTTTATAACACTGTTTTTTCTGGTGTGTAATTAAATCAAAGATCCTGGGAAAAACCACACTGCACTTTTTGCACTGATACTGCATGTTACTGGTTCGGATGTAACGCTCATTCGTCAGTTCCCTTTTCTCATTGTCTTTAGTTTCAGCTTGATTCTCGTAACTTTTGCGAGCTTTTTGTCGTGCATTTTGGAACCATACGACAATAACTCGAGTAGGTAGGTTAAGTACAGTTGAAAGCTGCTCGATTTCATCATCCTTTGGATAAGCATTTGTGTCAAAGAAGTCTTGGAGGACACGAAGCTGGTAGTCAGTAAACCGAGTCCTGGATGACCTCTTGCTGAAAGATGCATCAGACTTGTAGGGTTCTACAGCTGAAGGTTGAGGATCTATTCTGATATCTTCCAATACTGTTATAGGAGGATTGCTGAAGTTGTATGGAGAATCCTTATTTCTCTGTCGTTCTTTAAACAGCGTATTTCGAAACCAGTGCTTGATAACTTTCTGTGAAAGACCAGATTTCTCAGCCATTTCTTGGATCTGCTCTTCACTTGGAGAATTGTTAATATCAAAATAAGCCCGCAAGATTTTTAACTGGTCATCTGTGATTCTTGTACGTGGACGCTTGAACTGAGAGTGCCGCAGGAAATTGGGATCTAATCCCAGCTGCTGCTGGCAAAGCTGGGTAAGATCGGCAGATAAAGTATCCATTGGTGGAAGCTGGAGGGCGAGCTGAGGAGGCAGTGCAGGATGTTGCACTGGCTGCATCATAATTGGAGGGAAAAGTGGGAGATCAAGTGAAACGGGAAGCTGGACTTGAGGTGGGGCTGATGGTGGTGGTGGTGGAGGAGGTGGAGGTGGCGGTGGAGGAGGCGGTGGTGGAGGTGTAGGTGGTGGAGCCTGCAAAGGTGTGGGAGTTGTGTTTTGAATTTTTCCAGCTCCAGCTGAAGAAGGCTGAGAAGGAGTTGGAGGAGGAGGAGGAGGAGGTGGTGGAGGAGGCGGTGGCGGAGGCGGTGGTGTTTCTGGAGAAGATGGAGAAATTGGATAAAGTTTGTCATACGCCTCCCTGTACTGTCGGGCAAATTTTTCTAATGCTCCATATGGAAAAAAATGTCCATGCACGTGTTCTTGATGACTCTTCAAAATAAGAATGTTGGAAAAAAGCTTACTGCAGGTTCCACACTCCAGTTTGTCTGTGTTTTCACCATCCCCAGTCTTGCTTTTTTTCTGCACTTTCTGCCTGTTCTCATTGTATTGGATAACTAACTCAAACCCAAAGTTCTCCAGCAAAGCCTTGGCTGCATTCCCCCTTGCTCCAGAAGCTATTCTGGGTGGTGGGATGGCTGGTTCTGAGGATTTTGGCTTCTTCATGTCTTTGTTGTCTTTTAGTCCTTCATTGTCATTATTAAATTCTTGCTTTGGCTTCTCATGTTTTTCAGAAACTTCTTCTGACTCCTTATATGATGGCATATCCTTTATCAGCTGACAGTCTGTACTTACTAAAGTATTTTGCTCTGCTTTCATCAGCTTACTACTTTGCTGCTGCTGCTTTTGGGACTGAAGTTGGGGTTGGGTGGACTGATACTGTTGTGCCTGTTGCTGCAGTATCTGTAGCTGGGTTTGGCCAACATGGTGCTGAGTTTGTATCTGCTGCTTTAAATCTTCAAGCAGTGATCCTGTCATACCAGCCATTCCAGGCATACCAAATGTGGCAGAACCAGGCAGACCCAGATCTGGGCTTAAGCTAAATTCTGTCCCAGGTATATAGAATGGGAAAAGGAACTGAGGCTGCTGAAATTGGAGCAGTGCTTCTGGTGTCATTGGAAAGTGAGGCAAAAAAGCTGGATTTAGAAACTGCGGTTGAAAGAACGCAGCTTGCTGCTGCAGTTCGTGCTGCAGTTGCATTTGAAGTTGTGCTGGTGACTGGGGTGGGTGATGTGTAGGCTGAGCAGAAATTAATTCAGAAGCTTGCTTTTTATTTAATTCTTTGGCATCTAAATGTGTTTCTTTGCTGTTAACTGCTGGTAAGCTCATAGATTCTAGTATTCCTTGGCTGGGGCTATTAACATTCCCTGCTACACTATTTCCGCTACTTATATTACCACTTGGTTCTAGTTTTGCAGCCCTTGCCTTTGTCTGATGAAGCACAGATCTCATATGGATTTCCAACGTAGAACTTTGGCTATATGCAACATTACAAATGCTGCACTTGTAGGGTTTGTTGTCAGTGCTGCTGTTGGTTTCTTGAGGGACAGGACTTGATGCTTCCTGCAAAACCTTTTTGAGTTTATGCAGATGGGACACTGAGTTATAGTGGACCAAGAGAATGTTCTTTTGGGTGAAAGACTCTTTACACACTGTACACTTATATGGGCGAGATGGATCTAGAAATTTTTCCATAGTAAAATTTGGCCCTTTTCTAAAAGGTAAGGTCCGCTTTGGTTCTGAGCCCATATCATCTGGAATAGAGCTACTATCACTTCCTACAGGACTTGCTTTACCTTCCTGGTCCATCTCATAATCTCTTTCTATTTCCTGTTCTAGTGCATGATCGTCTTGTGCCATACTTTCACTTTCTGCCCAGAGTTCACCATTGACAGGTAAAGATGCACACAGCTGCTGAAGTTCAGCTTCATTGAGTTCAGGGTGGCCTGCTTCCAAGTGTTTTTTTAAAGCCTGGAATGTACGGAAGCTACGTTGGCAAAGGCTACACATGGTAGCCGCCCGAATAGCGTGGTACTGGGAATGTATCTGAAGCTTCTGCATAGTCTTAAAAGCCAAGCTACAATGGTTACAACGGTACTTATAGACATGGCGGTCAGAAACAGACAGCTGTTGCTTCTTCTGCTGCTCATTTAGCTGGTCTGTCATAGAGTCAGGGGTCTTTGTATCTTTACTGCTGCTCTTATTCCAATCTGGTGTTTCAGCAGATTCCTTAGGTGGCTTCTGCTCCTCAGTCTTAATTTCCATTCCAGTTTTTGATTCATCGATCCCAGGTGTACTTTTCTCATCCACGGGACTTTCACCTAATTAAAGAAAGTGAAGTGTCTTTTACACAAATAGAAGAGAAAGCACACAGTATTCATTTTAATTTATTTTTTCATCAAAAATCAAGAAAGGCACCTAGTATGCCATGTGTTGGTTAGCAAAATAGAACAACCTCTACTTGTCCCAGAAAATAAAGCAGGCAGGACAAACAGGAGGTTAAAAAAAGAAAAAAAGCCCATACACAATGATCAGACTGGCAGTGGCATCTGGCTGAGCAGTGGCATAGGGCTTTTCTTTGCCAGAAGGTAGGAGTTTTTCTGTACAATGAGAGCACCAAACAAGAAAAGGAAATAAACAGTAGGAAAGAGGGAAAAAGTAGAAAAATGGGGACCATAGGTAGGACAAATGATTAGAAAGAGGATGATAGTGGTCTGAGAAGAGAGGGAGGAGCATGCTGTGACAAGGAGCAAAGTTTGCCAGTGGATAATACAGTAAGTGTCCAGAACCAGAAATCTACTACTGGAAATGAAGACAAAATCACTTACCTAACATTCCCCATTGATGGTGAAAACGCCACTGTCTTTTGGGACTGGGTCTTATTTGCTGGTTAAACAAGAAGGATCTTGCCCTCAAAGTGGCTAGGCACTGCTGTTTGATTTTACCTCCACCAAAAGCAAAGAGTCTGGCACACACATGCATTCTACTAGCTCAGCCAAATTCAGACCATTTGCTACACTTATCTTTTTATCTCTGTGGCTATAAGCAAGCCAGAAAAAGATTCCCTTTACTAACTAACAAGTGGTTTATTTCTAAATTGCCCATAGCTAGCTTTTACATGTCTGGGCTTTTTCTTGCATACCTGGATATTTCCCAGATCCCTCAGCTGTAATGGTTGCAGGTGTGTCACGCTCAGATTTCTCTGAAGCAGCTGCTGGCAATAGCATACTATTGGGCATCATGACATCTGGTACAGGAACCTTTGAAAACCAAGAATATGGTATTATTACAGAAAAAGTCCCACCATTTAATACTACACAACAGTATGAAATTATAATTCAAAAGATCCACCATATCTGGACTGTCACAAATCAAGATCCTGATACAGTCCTTGATTATTGTTTCTGACAGATCATAATCCAGAGCATCATGTGTCCCTTGGTGGAGAATCAACTCAAAACAATCCAGAATAAGGGGATGCTACATGCACTCAATATTTCATTGATCTCAATATCACCACAAAGAAGGTTTTGCTGACTTTGACAGGGTAATTGGATTTATCAGGGGGATTCTCCTAGGATATCCTCCAAAGACAGAGATCATGTTGAGATATGGTCACCAGTCACTCTTTCATTAAGGGCATTCCCACCTTTCTTCACCTGTATTTATTTTACAAAAATGCTAGACATTCCATGGTCTTTGAAAGAAAATGATGTTTATTCCAATAGAGAAGTAACAACTTATTTCCATTTAAAATTAGATTTTTTTCTCTTTCTTGACTTCAGTTGCTTATGTATCTTCTTCAGATTACTTTATTTGTTGTGTTATGCTTTCAAATTATACACAGGAATCTTTGAAGGATGTACTCTTAGTTTGGTAGTACTCAGTTTAGCTAAGTTGATATGAATATTTGCTCATCACTTGATTTTTAAAATGAATTCATATCAGAAATGTAGGACTGTCCTATTAATACTTAGCCTGATTGTGTTTTTATTTACATTGTTTTGAATGGATGTTGGAACTGCTATTCTGCAGTGAATTTCATGCAATGTAATGTACAGTTGAGGTATACACAGGAGTCCTTCTACGTTTGGGAACTACATTCTTTAGGGAGTTCCCTATTACCTTACAAACAGAAGTCACAATACTTCTGAGACCTGGATATCATCAGACCAAATTTTCAGGTATGCACATAGACACATGGACTGGCTTAACTTTTCCAAGTTTAACATCAATGAGGAATTAAAGGCTTTTTGCATCTGTGAAATCCACCTTCAGACATTTTCCCATGGGACAGCAGTCACTGGATGAGGTGACAAGAGAACCTGAGAGTCCTGACCCACTCCCCTCCTCAGGCTACCTCAATACTATGTCACAAGAAATACATCGCCCACAAGGCCCAAGTATGTGCAGCATGTGCATCAGTATTTGGAGCACTTACTGTCATGAGCAGCTTCTCCACACAGTCAGGGGACACACTGTGCAGATGGGTCAAATGAAGCTGGAGATGCATTTTGTTGCTGAGGACATCTTGGCAGAGGGGGCAGCAGATAACAGGTTGCATTGAATGCTGTGACAGGACATGCATCTGGATGCGATTTGGGTCCCTACCATTGTAGTTACAATAGGGACATTGATAGAACTGAAAAAAAATCAAGTTAAGATGCAGGCTATTAGTCAATGTGCTTTTTATAACTTGCTGATACTGCTATTTTAACAGCATATCATCTCTGTTTCATTCTTGAGTTATTTGAAAAAGAGTTCTAGAATGCAATTAAATTGTTACATTTCCTTTTACCTGCTCATGACAAAATTTATTGTCCTCTGGAGGCTTTGATTTTTTAGCTGCACCATCCTCTTCTTTCGTCAGAAGAAGCTGTTGTGCCCCTACCACAGTGTTCACTTTTGGTTCCTTCTCTGGTGTGACTATTCCTGTTTGGAAAACATAATTTTTGAGAACATGTTTTAAACTTTAAAATATCCTGGTTTACAAAGAGGCTCTGACTTCAAAGGTCTATATTGTCTTTGAGGGTCTTTTTCTGTTTGCTTGCTTGGTTTTTAAACTCTGAGAAAAAATAAAGTTGAATAAAACAAGTCTGGTAAGCACAAAGGTGAAAATACACTTTTATCCTTGATAATCTATAAATACATTTAAAAATGGACTCTTCTCTACTGTTTAGATAACCCTGGGTTGCCTTTAAAGATTAATCAATAATGTTCTTTCTTTAGCAGCTCAGTATGAATTTGTGTATTACATTAAAACAAATCAGCTTTTGCTTAAAAAGCCTGTTTTCCAAAATAATTAATTTGCTGCTGTTTAATTACCCTCTCTCTTTTCTAAACTGACTGAGCAATATGATTATTGTGCTGTTTTGATAACTCCTGCCTGGTTACTATTCTGAAGCTAAATATAGTGAGACTTTAAAAGAAATACTGTGGAGAATAGGATTTCAGAGCTAACTTAATATTAATTATATACAAAGATCAGTCATTTGGGATTGCTTTAGATGTTTACACTGTGAATTTTTATAGTCTGGCATTTGTGATCAAAACCAGAATATAATTGTTTTCCATAGATAGTTGTACTGTTAAGTATTAAATACTACATTTAATATTATGCCTGAGCTAGCTGTGTAATGCGGTCCAGTCTTGCACACATCAAAGAAAAGAGTGCAATTCTAATTTCCCAGTCCATCAGAAAATTCTTTCCAGCGTCAATTTGCCAGATAATCTCTTCTGCTAGGCTGGATATTACAAGAGCATTGGGTAGGCATGTCACATACATCTCACGACAAACACAAAACCTCATTTACCAACCATTCCAATCTCATCATAGTGCGGCATCATCTGACCTTTTTTCTGCTGTTTATTATGAGTATTTCTAATTTTAACTTTCAATTTTCACCATCTTCCAGTCAATTTGCAACTAAATTATTTCCAGGGTGAGGACACTATCACTGGACACTGGGTGCAAATACATCTTGAAATGCAATGAAGCTAAACCATTGATTGCTATCAGACCCAACGTAAATATATAGTCCAGGGGTAATCTGATTGTATGCTGTGCATGAAGATTTATCTTGATTTTTTTCAATCCACATAAGGTTCATATAAATGAACAAATTGCACCTCATTGCACAATAACCTAGGATTAATTTAAAAATAAGGTCATGGACATTTTGGCAACGAAGTAAACATGAACAAAGAAAACACAAAATCAAGAACTTTTTATTATTATTATTTTCATATAGGCTTTGTGCAATATTTGATCTTACAAAGACAACATTAAACAGAAGCAAAATAAGAGAACAGTTTTCAAAGTAAATACCAAATCCTCATGGTAAAATAATAACCAACTGAAAACTGAATCATACAGGGACATTTTCTGAAGGGCACTTTAGAAAAAAAACCAAACATAGAACATATTTTATGACTTACACCTTAATGGTGATTTCTCCACACACTGATTTTCATTCCTAAGTTGTTAATTATTTATTTTGGTGTAATTTAGACCAATAATTTTTGCATATTCTAGCTCCAATTAAATCTTATTCCTGCTATATTTCCCTATTTATAATGATAAATTCATCATCATTGGTTTATCATCTGAGTAAGTCCCTTTTTGGAGCCCCCTGAATTTTTGCACTCTCAGGAACAGATCCTGGAGGCCTCTTTTAGACTGCTCAGTCACTTCTGGGCCAACAACCCAAAGGACTACCTATGCTTAAAGGTAAAATCTAAGTAATGAAATCACATAAGGAACCATTTTATTACTCACTTTGCTTTATGACTATTAATAGAGTACTCCCTGGCCTATCTGTATTTACATATTATTTAAGTATCTTAACTGTGAGAATTTATGGGGAGTAAAAAAGTGATATACTATATTAAGAGCAAAAGGTTGTTTCTTGGGTTTTAGAAGGATAGATTCAAATTATTAATCCCTTTTCATTTCCAACTGTCAAAAATGTCTCTACTGTTTCTTACCTTTATAATATGTCACTTTTAAAATAACCTTTTAAAAGAAAAACGGGCCAGAATCTCAGCTGATGTAAACAGACACTGTTATACTGGAAGCTGAATTTAAACAACAAAATGAAAAAAATTCTGTCTTCTCTTGCCCTCATCACACTAAATTGTTCTCAACTGGTTGCTACAGAAATTACAAACCAAATTCTCTTTCAAAATTCACTTGTAAAAATGCATCTAACTGCATTTTGGCAGTGATATTTAACTGCTAGTGAAATCTATCTTGAAGTGCACTCTGTGTGCGCCTGGGCACACACAAGGTTAATATTACACATCATCTTCCACCACAGGATGGAATAACTTAATTACTTCAAAGGGCCTATAATAATCATGAAACACATAGTTCTTGTTTCTATAAAAACAAGGGGGGCTTTTTGGTTAAATTTCTTTTGCGGTTAATATAATAAAACCGTAGAGTTATAAAACACTGTGCTGGGGTCAATAAATGCATAACAAAGCACAGCTTTTTACAATGTTTACTATGATATTTATATAAACTGTCAAAGTTTACAGAGGCTTTGTTGTTTTTGTTGTCGTTTGGCTCTGGATTCATTCAATCCCAAGCACTGTTCTTATATGACTGAAGTTACATCTGGCCAATAGTAATGTAACTGAGTCTGGGGCTTATGGTGAGCTTTAAAGAAAAGAAAAAGGGTGGCTGATTTTGCCCTCTGGCATGGGGGAGTCACTTGCCTCTGCACATGGCGAAGAGCAGAGTCCCCGAGCCACAGTGAACATGCCAAAAGCAGAGTTCAGCTTTTTGTGCAATGGTCCAGCTCAGTCCCTTGTCTCACTATCAACACTCTGCTTTCCATGTGGAATTCACTGTTTTAGGGAGCTTTGGTGGAAAAGCTGTAAACATCCATGGTCTTATAGAAAGGGTATCAAAGGAGGAGGTAAAGGGAAGGGAAAAATCTTATGGTCTTGAGCATACTGTGAGAACTCTTTACACAGCTACACGTTCCACTACCATGCCATTTTTACCAGGCAGTTGTAGGAAAAGACTAAATCCAGTTGTTATTCATGTTTTAAATACTCACTTTTTATTCTTGAGACACATTATTTGTAGGTTGTTTTTTTTTTTTTTTTTGCAATTGTGAAACGCAACTGAAATTTCTTCTTATAATATAAAATACGCAGCTTATTTTAGGTGAATAATGCAATTTCAATACATTTAGCTCAAAAAGTAAGTTTAATTATAAATAAGTGCTATGAAATAGACTAGTCAATGATTGCCTGTCAGTAACAGAATTATTTAACTTGTGTAGGATTGTTAATATAAAAATGACACAATTCACTGCTATTCAGATGTCATCACCTTTGTAATGTATTTAGAGGCCCCAACATAAAAATAAAAATGTTTGTGTGACTGATAAGAAGGAGAAAGTTAATAAAGTACATATACTAGTGAGAAAAAAATCCCGGAAAAGCCATGATAAAACCACTATTTTCTTATTTATGAATCTTTTTATTTGATAAAGATTGCATAATTTGAGACTTCTGACACATCAGATGATGTTATTCAGACTCAAAACAATTCTAAAATTATAATTACTGGTAGAGTATTCTTTCTAATTAGAGTAAAATGAAAGGATAATTTTCATTGCAATAATGAAGGTTAATTTCCATCCTTCCTCATGTTTACTACCTTATTAAAAAGTGCTCCCCTTAGCCATGGCAGAGACATATTACATTTTCAATGCAAATGTATTAATCTGGATAAATTCCATATTAATTCTTGCACTGCATAGAGCTGTAATTTGGATTATAATTAATCTAAAGTGGCACTAGATTTAAATGACAATATAAATGAGGCATTAGTAGGCTTTTCTATTCTGAATGAATATTCAACAAATATAACTTGCATATTGCCAAGTCTCATTTTGAAAGCTCTTCTCCTTGAGATAAGGTAAGCAATGCAGCACAACAGCTTACACAAACACACTGCTACTAAATACATGTTAATCCTTTCTTGTCTAATAGATTCTATGCTAAAGAAGGGTCACACCACTTTCCTGTCTACCTTGTTAGTATTGTGATTAATTTATTGGTTTTCCTGAGATTTCTTTGGCAAGACTTGCAACACTCAATCCATGAGAAAGCCCAAATTAACATCCAATTATACATAAGCAGTTATGCAGTCATTAGAAATACTTGTCAGCTGAGTGAAAATTAAGATGATGGTCGGAATGTTACATATGCAGAATTAAGTTAGATTAGGAAAATAAAAGTTTCTGAAACATTCAGGATTTTACAGTACAAACTGTTTTCTGCAAAGCACAAAGGCAATCATGTATTTCAGCCCTTGTTTTTATATGAATCTTACTGCAAAGTTATTTGTGTAATTGCTGGCACAGGAACGCAGAACAATTATGCTGTTTTTTTGTAGTGCACCCAGTAGGCATCTGGATATAGGTTTGTCCTAATTAAACTTGGCCCTTATGAGTAGTTAATCCTGATGGAATTTTGAGAATTCCCCTTCAGTATTCTTTTCTAGATTCCATTTTTTTCTTTTTCTTTCTTTTTTTTTTTTTTTTTTTTTTTGCTGAAGCTTTAATACCATATTCTTTCCTAAACAACTATAAATGGACCAGCCTAAGAAAAGGAGGGGGGGACTGAAAAATTCCATGAAGTGGTTCATACTGTCCCCTAGGCAAAGTGTATGGCAGGAAATACAGGCTGCAAGTGGCTGTCACTGCCCTCCTGAGGAGTGTTCAGGCCAGCCCCTGAGGAGACTGCATAGGAGGACCTGTGTTAGCCTGGGAGCATGGCTTCACTGCACTGCAGACAGTTTTGACCAAGTCAGAGAGCCAGCCAAGGAGAATATATATTTTATACCACAACACAGTTTCTTGCTCAACATCATCCTTGTCATCATCGGCCTTCCCTCAGTCTCTTGATCTCAAAAAATAACGCAACTGAAGAGCAGTCGAGGTTGTAAACTGTGATGGGTACTGACCCTAGCCTGTCAACAAGCAAACTTAAAGGAAGCTTTAATCTTTAAGTCAGTCTTCTGAATTGACTTGACATAGAAAGGACCATCTATAATTTTTTTTTTGGAAATAAATTCAAAAATGTTTAATATGTAAAGAGCAAATTGCTGTATGGGTGAATTTGAGTGTAAAGAAACTCAGATGTAAAATGATATTTTCTCTACAACTATATGTCTTTATGGATAATACAACCTTCTTTGTATGCTGCTGTCATCAGCATACAAGGAAAAGATATATGACTACCTGAAACTAATAGGCTTCAACCTGTTTCAGCACTTCTTCTGCTTCAGTGAATCCAACATAATGTAACTAGGTATAGCGTGCGGCAAAAGTAGCCAATGTAATATTCATTGTGACCATAGATTTCCATCTCATACATAAAAAGCATGGGTGAAGTCACATATTTGCCAAATCAAACACAGAAAAAGCCTTGGGTATCTACACCAGATGCTGGCCCTGGGTTTGTTTGTGCACAAGTAAATGTCATGACATAGAGGTTTTGTTTTCAAAGACAGTAGCTTTCATTACTGGGCTTTGTCTATTCCAGGAGATCAAAATTACCCAACCCATAATCCGTTTTCAATGATATTTCCTCTTTCTTAGGCTGAATCATCTGTAAACTTTTTCACTGGATTTGGTGTATTTTTTTGTAAATGCCTCATATAAATGCCCAGGAAGAGGCCAGATTCTTGGGAGTAACTAATCTGTGAGCAAGAGAAAAAAATAATAACAAAAAACCCCACATTCTTTGGGTTAAAAGGGGGGCAAAACCTGATTGAAGAAAAAATTCAAGTGGTACCTAATCCTATGCTTATGAAAAATTAATATGCCATCAGAGGAATCACAAGTACAGCTAAGATTAATGAAAGGCGCTTAAAAAATTACAAGCACACAAACTGATTTGATTAAAAAATAATCTCACTGGTCGTCCTGTAATATTCTTCAACTTATCCGCATCTATCCTGTCAGATGGTTATGATTAAAAATAGGTCAATGGGAGGCTACTGATAGAAATCACATGCAAAATGCACATGCAATGAATAGTAGTGGGAATGTCCAGACAGTTTAAAATGAAAGAGCATTTCATAAGTTGAAAAAGGGGGAAAACAAAATTCTAGCATCTTACCAGAGTCTTTACTAGATTTTTTGCCTTCACTATTGTCTCTCTCACTTGAGTCTTTATCATCAGCCACAGCCACTGATGTACTTTTAGCAGACCCTTCTGTGTCTTCACCTTGTTCTTCTGTGGACAAACACAGAAAAGATCTCAGGAAAGGAGCTCAGTGACCAGTTAACAGCAGTTAAAAAATATGTCCTGTGATAAGAACAGCACTAACAGAGGGTGGCAAAATAGGGGGAAGAAGGGTCGGGGGGAAGAAAAGGGAAACAACAGTGCTTTAAAGAGGTTGGATATTAATTCAAATAATTTGCAATATTTCAAAATCTGACTGCGTCTTTACAAGAGTACCTGCTTTCCCCCAGTGTGACAGATTTAAAGCCTGTCATTTCATATTCTTTGGCTAGAAATGATTTGTGTTAAAATACATGCACATGCATGCACACACACGCATACACACGCACCCCCTCCTACACAGGCTGGAACAAAAGCAAGCACATGTAAAAATGCATCTTGGAGCCAAAAAAAAAAAAAAAAAAAAAGGAGAACTCAAATATAAATCCTATTAGTGCAGCAGTATCCCGCTAATTGCAGTAAGTAAGTATTAGGTATTAGGTACTGTATTAAATATAAACCTCTGGCTTTGCGGGAGAAGTCTCAAATTTTGTCTCCAGGGGGAGCCATTCAGGATAAATGATGCAACTTGGTGTACGGCTTCTGAGGAAGCAGCATTACCCACACCTCACTTACGTGTTCACACCAGCTAGATTACATGGAAATCGTCACAGTAACTCAAGCCCATTTAATTATTCGGTAAATCTTAGCTATGCTGCTACTGGTGGATTAATCTGTTTATGCAGTTAGCTTCTATGCTGGGGCTGTGTAGCACTAATCCGTGAAAGGCCCACTGTTCCTTTTCATCCTGTGATCATTTGTCTCTCACTGTGCTGATGTCACATTTTAATGAATTTTTAGCAATCTGAGTAATGCCAGATAACCAGACTTGCAACTCCCTACAGCACAGCATGCTGTTTTCATTGCAGCTCACACACACACACAAAAATAAAAATCATATTTCCCTGTTCAGGTAGGAATTATATAAATTAGGAGGTGAAGGTAAAATGGGATTCGAAGCACCAGGCCGCTCGATTTCATAAAATCTTTAATGACCATATAAATTAACCCTGGAAAGGCAAAAGGTCACAGACACACATTTGCATACACTCTTCTATTCACTTTTGATAAGCAGAGCTTTTATGCAGGGAACATGATACAATTAACCCTTCAGGAACCATACAAAATGCAGCTACCGACATTTTAAGTGTCAAGCATTAACTGAAAATTACACACTGCATAAAATTTTCATTGTAAATGCTATAGTGATTGAAAGGGGAAATAGTGGCCCTCTTCGCACCCCATGTTTTATTAATAACATTCTGACAGCCGAATGAAATATCCTCTGTCATATGTAGCAGCTGAGCACAAAAAAATTGCTGCCTATTGCCTTACTGCCAGCCATACACTGAAACCCTATGCCTAGGCAAACAGCCCTCAGATCGATGTGGCAAACCTATCCGATTCTCAACTCTCTGCAAAACCTTCTGTAAATCGGAAGAGAAAAACACAGCTGCAATTTTGGAAACCAACCTTCTCCCCCTCCCGCCTCCCAAAAAAATCCTGACCACAGATCAATGTGTTTTGCATTGACACGGAAATACAATAGGTTAGGACTAAGCATGTGTGTCCACTTTCTGGAACAATGCAAGGAGAAAGATGGTCCCTTCCTCTAAAAATAATTGCATATTTACAAAAAAAAAATTCCATGCGAATGGAAAGCCTCCTCACGCTGTGTGAGCGCTCTCCTCCCGCAGTCCCCCGCCTGCTCGCACGCTGATAGCTAATCAAACATGGTAGGTGTCCGTGGCGCAGCTGGAAGCGGGGCTGTGCGCGTCAGGGTGGCGGGGAGCAGGCTGGGGATGCTGCGCGCCTGTGATCACGCCTGGCTCGGGCCGTGTCAGTGCCGAGTGCGCACATGAGCCTTGCATCCCGGGTCAGGCCCCACGGCCTCGCAGAGCCCATGGCAATCCCTTCTCGACTCATCCTTGGGAATGGACGCGGTGCTTCTTTCGCTAGATTTACTGGCCCAATCCCCCTGGGCTGGAAAATGAAGTGTCAAAGTGCTACTGAGTGTCCTTATCTTGAGGGGACATAAAATTGTAAGGGCTATCGTGGCACACATTAATAAAACATTGTGTGTGTGTCAGGCAAAGAGAAAGAAAATTATGAAGGTACTAAAAGAAAAGCTACAGTATCATCTGGGTCTCATCAGACAATTTTTGCAGGGTGCTCTTCTGTTTTTCTGGTATGTGTTTTAAGTGTGAGAGAAATTCCCAGACATGTTCTCCTATACATCATCGTGGTGTCTGACCTCAGCCTGACCCTGGCAACAGTTTGAGAAATCTGAATGTGAACAAAGACTCTGTGTCAGCAGCAGGGAGAGATTGCGGGATAGACTTTCCCCATCAACTTAATCGCAAACAGCAGTTCTGAGGCCATAACTTTACAGGGCTGCACCAAGCCACAAACACATAACCTTTAGAGGTGAAACTGCCCCTTGCTCCCCACCCCCCCTTCTGTGATTTTTCTCAGTCTTGTGGTGCTCCCTTTGATGTAGCAAGGCAATTAGCTGTAATGTTCAAGTACTGCAGACCTGTTTTATGGTTTGGAAGGTGAGAGCTGTTTATTACAGGTAGGCTCCTGGGGGCCATAAAGGCTTTGCAAATTTTTAATCATGCAAAAAACTAATCAAAATGTAACTTATACACACCATAAAAATTAATATCATTATTATGCATGGTATAAATTGCCTGCCTTGGCTTTCAATGGCACTCCCTTCTACAAAATACATTTGGCATTCATTTCAGAAATATGTATGGCATTCACTTCAGAAGTAAATTTCATAGACAGAAATGATAATACAACTTCTCCTATTTTCCTTCAAAATTACGGAAAGGCTGTCTGAGACTTGTACTGTCACGACATATATCAAAGGGACAAGATGGAAATAAAACAGCGCTAACTTAAAGGCAGTTAGCAAATTACAAAAAAAATCCTGAAGACCGTTTGTCGGAACAGATATTGAGGAAATGTAACTAAGTGTGCTATCAAAGACATTACATTCCTATGCCAAATATCTTTTCTTAGTAACATTTTTGTTCTTACTACATGTGCCTACCAACAAGAACACCATGCAGAAATAAAAATTGGATGGCCCCTGCCCAAAGACACAAAATTATGAATTATTATGTATCAACAAAACACAGTACGATTGTGCTACGGATTCTAGAGTAAGTCCTAACATTCTGTTTTAAATTTACAAGAGTCCTGCCTATACACATTTACAAATGTCAGCTTTGAAAATGAATAGAACACTCGATCCAAAAGCACTTTAATGGCTTTAATAACACTTACTATTGCAATATGATATTTTATTCACACCTGTTTTTATTTTGTCCAAATGCTGGAAATTTCTTTTGATGTTAGATGTCTTGAATTTAGCCATTATCAACCTTTTGCCTTGCAACTGACTTAGAATTAAACATAAAAATGAGGTTAGCAACATTCTGCACTAAAACTATGAAATAAGGAAAAATGAAAAATTCTTGTGTCAGAGATAACATTAATCAGTTGATATTGTATGTTCCATATTTTATGTCATATACTTTAGTATGTTAATCTTCACACAGGTCTAATTCTGTACTGATTTTATGAAGTAAGACCCTTGTGATTTTCCTCAGTCCAATGAAGTCAAGATGTGTGAGGATTTCAATTGCAAAATCCAGGCCTCAACCAAAGCTGAATAGCAGGTAGTAGCAACAAAATTAGATAAATATTCATACACAGGTTAGAAAAGCCTGACTTATGGAGGTGTGGTTTAAGGAACAGATACATACACCATAAACCAGGGAGGGTATGGAGAAAAGTATAAATTTTTTTAAATTAAATAATTATTGGTAAAATGAGACATGGATAAGTTGAAACAATCCTCTCACCTTTAATTTAAATGCATTGTGATAATCACAGGGGCAATCACCTTTCCCTGTTTTTATCAGAGAAGCAGCTGGTGAGCAGCACTGGGAGTCTATTTGCTAGTCTGTTTAAAAAACATTATTTTCAGGGGTTGATTTTGGTTCATTTGGGGTTTTTTACATCATTGATATATCAATTAACAGCCAGTAGTTCCTGTTTTGGTCCTGGATTATTTTGTTGTTGTTGTTGTTGGTATCCCTTTTGCCCTCTCCAAATTGCAAGTAATTTCCTAAATAAGGATGATCTACTGGTTGTGGGTGAATAATTGTGGTTATGAGAGAGAAAACAAGATTAAGCAAGTGTTTGTGGCTGAGGGCTGGATGGATGGGGAACAAATAAATCAATCGACTAAAGTAGTAAGCAAATAAATATGAAATGAGAGAGAGATTTTAAAAAATAATTGTGTTTTTTTACTGAATGTGTTCAATAAGTAGCTGAATCTAAGGTACCCTTAAGTGCTTAGCACAGGTGTATCCCAGGTTCAACCAGTAAAGTGAATTGCTTATCAACTGTCCAGATGAGAAGGTAACCACTAGCAAAGGATAATAGTAGGGTATGGATTGGAGGGATGGACAGACAACAGATAATGTAGGGAAAGGAGAAACAATAGAAAAGGAAAACAAAGAAAAACCCACGGACTATGCAAAAGAAGTAAAAGTTAAATAAAAGCAGGGCTTGTGGATTGACTTCTGGGTTATCCTAGTTACACTGCCTTGCCGACAAACTCTTCCTGACTTCTGCATTGTCATTTATTCACCCAATTATTCCAGAAAGTATTTGTTCTACATTCTGGCTGGCCTTGCAGAGGATGACTGAGCAATAGGATGCCTCACTCATTCAGGATCTTGACTGCATCCTCTAGTGGTCATATTTAATCTTCAAACAGGATTTCTAATTTCTCCTTTAGGGACTTGGGGGTGAATAAAGGCACCAACCCATTAATAACTGTTTCTAATCGCTGTGTTATATTCAAAAGTAAAGCTCTTAGAAGGCTGAACTTCCCACAAACAAGCCTATAATTAAGTGATGATCATCATGTTGACCAGAAAGTGCTAACTGGCAGTTACTATCAAATTGTATCATTCTGTTTTGTGGTGCATCATTTGAATTTTTATGGCAGCCTAATGCTTCTCATTGAAATGTATTGTTGTGCGAGAGGAGACTAACTGCGAAGCTGGCTGGACAGTGTGCCGTGGTGGCTCACTCCCAAAGAGTGTCACAAATCACACCCATTTTATACACCCACTCCACCCAGCAGCCTGTATTCCCCACCTGCCACACTCAGCCTCACCTCTCTGGCTGCTGGAGGGAGGTAGCTCTCATTTACCCTACTTGGTTTTGCTTCTTAGGTTCTGAAGGCAGAAAACATTAATTACCACCAGCTAATATGCCCAGCACTTAATTATTTCCTAATCTAGTTTGTTCTATTTTTTTTAATTTTTTTTTTTTTTAACTGCAGTCTACTTCCAGCTGTTGGAAAAGGCATGTTCTCCCCAGAAGTTTGGAGGGGTCCTGCTGCTGTGCAAGCTCTCCCTCCCTCTCATTGCTGCCTGGGATTGTCTGCTCTCTAGTCTCTCTCCCGTAGTCTCACAGCAAATCAGGAAAAGGAGCATGTTTTACTCTGATAATGGTGCAAATGTGGAAAAGAATTGTTGGCAAACTTATGCTGATCCATACCGATTTATCAGAAAATAGGAAAATTTGCAGTTTGTATTTTTGTTTTATTCCTACATTAATATTTTATCAAATATTTTGCGAGAAGCAAAAGAAGCATATGCTGACAAAACCATTAACAGAGAATGTCAGCTATTCAGAATGAAACTCAGAAATGCTTTCCAGATGTGATTGGAGATGTACAGTTAATCATTTATTATGCAGAAAGGGATACTTTTCTTACTTGGCCATCTCTAGAAAGGCATTGAAGCATGAAACTATACTGACAATAGTCTAACTTTTCCAACTGATTGTTACTTTTGTTTTGGCTGCCATTATGGTTCATAGAAAATCCTGTTTCCCCCATCAGCATAAAGCATGAAGAGCACTACCACTGTCTGACTTGAAGACTAATACATTTCCATCAAGGTTATGTAGAAATGAAAATTAAAACTCATTGTTAATTCTTATTCAACATGATGGATATACCCTGCCTAATTTCAGGCATTGCTCTAAGTTTATGTTAGGTGGAGGGAGAGACAGATACCTTAAGGGCACAACTCTGACTTTACATAGGTGAATTGCTAATTCCTCCCTGATTGCAAAAGGATTTTAAAATGAAGTTTAGTGTTGGGAAAGCAGACTTTTTACCTGGGCACTGCTGCTAAACTGGAAGTTAGGTGGGTGAACCTAAGCCTGACCTAAAGCTCAGACAGTCAAGGAAGTTTCCTCATGACCTTCCAGTGTCCTGGATGTTCATTTCAAGCCAGTGGGTGAAAAAATGCAAAATACTGGATTTTCACAGTATCATTCACTTTACATTACTTTTTTTGTTCTGCTGTTCAATCTGTGTGCTCAATGTCCCTTCATATGCAAATACTTCTACTGTCCCTAATTTTCTGCATTTTTTCCTATATGAGCTGAGTTTCTAATATATCATGTAAGTGGTGAGATTGACTCTCCCATTCACAGTTTCCAGAAAAATCCTTCAGAGTTTATTTACAAAAAACCCGCAATGTTAATTAAGAACTCATCTAAAGTGTAATTTAAATGATGTATTTTATTAGTGACTTGGTTTGGGGGTTTCTCTCTGAAATACACTGTAAAATCCTTTTTATTTACCTTCCAGACTTTCTTTCTGAATTATTCACCTCTTTTTGGCTCGCTAAAAGTATGTCTCTGAAATTATCTGTAAAGAATTCTGTTAGTGCATATATTTCTTCTTTGTCTTTTGAGAATACTAGAGTAAAAGAATTTATTTTCTTTGCCATCTCCTGATCATTTTGGAATGACTATCCTCTGGTGGTCTAGTAGACCTAACGACTCCTGCAGGCTTTCTATTTCTGAGATACTTTAACAATTCCTGCTTAGCTTTTCCAGGTACCTTCACATATCTTCTCCTCATAGCCAATCTCTATGTTCAGTTTTATTAACATCACTTTGGCTTTATTTCCACTTTTAAGGATCCTTCTCCTGACCTGAATAAATTCTTGTACTATGTCTTGTAATGTAGCTAACTACAGCCCTCCAGTTTAAATATTCCTCTTTCTTGATGCTAAGTGTGACAGGCAGAAGTAGGTGATCTATTTATACTGAATAACATTTTTCCTGAACAAAAACACTTTCTGATTTTTAAAAAAATCTTTACAGAATTGTTTGTTGGGTGATTGAGGTGAGGGGAGTGTTGGTTTCCTTGTTTTCTACGATTACCTGACAAGTAGTCTATAGCATATATAGCAATCAATGGATTTTTTTTTACAAACCCACTTGTTGCAAGTATTACTTTAAGCTTGGCTTCTTTAACAGATGCATACATGAAGTGGTCCTTGGTTTGTTTTTTTTTTTCAGAAAGTAAATGTAGGGTGCTATTTTAGCTTTTCCTCCAACCCAGATCACAATGTTGGAGCGATTTGCAAGAATCTTCACCAAGACATCTACTGCAAATTACTCCAAAAAAATCTTCTATAAAAACTGGATTTCCTGGCTCGGCTGGAGCTGTACTATTAAAAATATAGTATACTGACACCTGGTCAAACTCCTCTGACAGAAGGAAAAGATAAAAGTCTGCTCATCAAAACCAGTAAAAGTAGTAAAAAGCAGCAGTACATTCCTGCCTTCTTGCTGTCTCTTGGCCCCTTCTGCTGCTGTCTTTCCTCGCCTTCTCAAGACCTAATCTGGAAAATTCAGACAACAAACTTTTGTGTAATAACTAGAGTATTATGAAGTTTTGTGGGATGTTCCAGTATTGCAGTATTTTAGTGTGCTTGGGATGCATAGTCATAACATCACACATCTCTGTCCCCTTTCCACAGTAGCAGGATCCTTTCCATTTCAGTACTG
This sequence comes from Eopsaltria australis, assembly GCA_034509425.1. Classification (NCBI taxonomy): domain Eukaryota; kingdom Metazoa; phylum Chordata; class Aves; order Passeriformes; family Petroicidae; genus Eopsaltria; species Eopsaltria australis. Next base: position 1,304,325 of record JAVTVJ010000061.1, on the reverse strand, counting down.
TGCTTCAATATCTCAACCTTGTCTTTTCTTGTTGCATTGTTTGAGGTCAGGAATTACACTATACTTTTGATTAACATGAGGCCATTGCCAGGTTTGTTGGAGACACTTTGATGGTATACTCTGAAGATGAGGAATACCACTTGGTTCTCAGCACAATGATGCGTGACTCACAAATACTGAAATAGAGGAGATGGCAGATATAGATTTTTTGAATTCAAAATACTGATTATATCATGGGGTTCTCCCAGGGCCAAGTCAAGCATTTCAGGTCACCCAGTCTTGCTGTAAAGCTACCTGTATCACAGCAACAGAAGGGCACGATTTGGTTTGGTTTGTATCCATTTTACCTTTCACTAAACCAGTGCGACTGAAAAGGTAATTTCCTCCATCTTTCATTTTCTCTTTCCTTAAGTTTTTCAATTCTTATTGTTCTGTGTACTGCACTACTCTTACCTTTCCTAAATGTTCATCTTATTTGAATGCTCTTTCTCCCATACACAGCAGAAAACCCACACCCTCTAAATTAGTTTTCATTGTCAGCAATATAATTCTATCTCTCTGGAAGCAGAGGACATCCCTTGCCTATAGACTCCTCACTCACAACTGCCTAATCAGCACAAATCTACAGTGCCAATCTAGCTAAAGTCCTGAAATGCCTTGTGAGGTGGCTCTGTTGATACCACTGAAAATACCTCAGATAAAGGCTCTGAATGAGACCTGAACTTAAAATATTTTTAATGTCTTTGGACAAGAAGATAGAAGGATCCATTTGCAAGTGAAATCCATACTTCCCACCACACATATGCCTTTTCATTTGCTTATAGATTCAAAAAATTTTAAGTGCTTGAGCTGAAATCAGTTGTGCTGAATCCCTGCTGCATGTGCCTTTTTAATTTTTTTTTTTAATTTCAGCCAAAATGATTAATCTGCTTCTAAGAATAGGATTAGGAAAAATATATTTCTATATGGATATGTACATTTGGAAATCTTTGATGTTCCAGTGATTTTAATCTGGAACCCAAAATCTGGCAGATGATGTCTGGCATGTGGTACATTGGATTAAACTGCCCAAATTCAGCCAAGCAAAATAGCTTTTAAAAATTCTACTTACCCATGCTCAGAAAAGCTCGTTGCACTGAAGAGCTGACATTCTGCTAGGAATCTGTAATCACTGAAGACACTCACACCCCCCACAGTGCTGAGAGCTCACCAAAGTGCACAGGCAGTCACATCCCACTGAGCTTCCACAAACCTCTTCACCCAGTTCCTGTGTGTACTAACCAATGCACATTCCCTCCTCAAAGAGGGACTACAACTTAAATAGGTCTTCTAAAATACAAACTCTCCTGGCAGCTTCCCTGCAGAACTAGACTGCAGACACATTGTCCTTACTATGGTAAAACCAAAGTTTCCATTATTTTTATTTTTATTATTATTATTATTAATTTTTTTGGACTGTGTATCATTGTACTGGGAGCTGGCAGCTATAGGAGAGCAGGAGCTCTAATATTCCCCCTGTGCTCATAGATTGGCAGGAGCAAAAGAGGTAAGGAAGGGAGATTCTGGGGTCAGAGGAGACCTCGAGAAAAGTAAGCAGAATGTGATCTGAGGGAAAGAATATGAAAGACCAGGAGATGGGGGAACAGAGGAGAAACTGAAGTGAAAATTTGAATCAAATGAAAAATAGGTAGAAGGCAGGAGAGTAGAACTATAATCAGCCACACACCAAACTACAGCACCAAACTGGACTACAGGAAATAGAGCTGGCTGGGACCAAAAGCACAAAAATGCACAGAGAAAATAAAAGGTGAAGACAATGATTATGAGGCAGCGAGACTGGAAACTTAATTTAGAAAAATATGGTGTCCCCTATGGCCTAATATTAAATCCCTGATTTTTCGTTATTATAATTCTTCTTGTTTTTGCACTACCCTTCACCAGTGTTTATCCACAGAGAAGACAAAAACATTCTGCTACACTCAGATGGCTCGTTAGCTCTAGTAAGGGGGTTTGTGTAGCAAATGATGTTTCATGTGACTTTTAGTAGAGTACTACATGGTAAATTTTTTTTTCCTAGTTTAAGTCTTAATAGCTATGGGACTGGTGATGCAAATCTCACCCTTCCCCTTATGTGTTTAGAGCTATTAATAATATCACAAAATTAAAATACTTTATCATCTTAAAAAATAATATTCTCTTCCCTGCTGACACAATATTTAATATCTTGATCAAGATCTACCTTATGCAAAACCTCTTGCCTTATTCACTGCACAAAACTTAGTTAGTGAAAAGCTATTCTGGACTTTGTTCCTTACTGTTTAACATGAACCCACATGTTCCACTTACTACATCTCTTCAACCTATTCTGAAAGTCAAATTATTAGTTTCATTATTGACTTCTTATTGCTGCACAAACATTAATGAATTTGTCTTCATTATCTTCTAAAAGATGAGTAGGCAATTCTGCAATTTCAGAAAGGGAAGTTATACAGAAATTGAAATTAAAAAAAAAAATCTAACTTGGAGAACCCAGTTTGATACAGATGGGACCCAATTTTTTCAAAGTACATAGCACTATATAGCACTTAATATGCTCAAAGCACAGCACTGATTGCTTTCATTTGCAGCTCTGTGTGTTCAGCACTTACTTAACACTATTGTAGAGCCTCCAATCAGGCACTTAGAAAATGAAGGCCACACAGTTAGTGAACTCCTATGAAAAGGCTGGGTAAGGTGACCTGCTTAGCAAAGAAAAAAAAAACAAAAAACCTCTCCAGCAGAAACAGACATGGAAGCAAGTTCTTCATTGTCTTAAATACACTGTATTATTTCTCTCTCTATGCATAAGGATTTTCCTGTACTAAGCAGGCTGAAGTTTACAGGGATGGTGTGAATAAAAGTGTAACATCTTACTGATTTACTTTACTATACTAGACTCAACTTAGCTAATTTAGCAATAGGACTTAGGAATTTAGGAATAGCGCAGTGACTAGCTATCAAATATAGTGAGTGTAAAAAAGAAAGTCTTCTTTTTTATTCTATATACAGGCAGATATCTGTTCTAATACTGATGAAATGTAATGATTTTGAGTTGGCAAACAGTGTTTTCAGACGCAATCATCAACTCACACATGTTGTAATTACAAAAAATACTGTGGCTTCTCTTATGATGGGAAGAGACAAGTGAAGACGAGACACAATTACAATTGGGGAGATGTGCTACATTTGTGAAAATTATTGTTTTCTTTTTGAAACAAGATGTTTTGATCTCCTCAGCATAAATTAGCTCCGCAGTTATCACTAAGATGAAGAATAGGAAAAAAAAAGAACTTTTTAAAGTATTGGCATGGATTTTCTTTGCTTGAGTAAAGGTATTCACAGAAGTTGAAACCTTCAGAGATCATACTCCAGAAAAATGGGCTTAAGTGAACACACAACATTTGATTTCCAGAAGTGCTCAGTGTTAATCTTAGCACCCATGGGCTGAAAGCTGAGAAGTTTTGAGAATCTCCACAGTCTCAGAGGAATTAGCAAAACACCACACATTAGGCACAGAGGATTTTTACCAATGCAAAATAGATGGTCAACACCTGGCCTTTAAGCAGATTTTATAGTCCTCATAAAACATATCCTCCATGCACACCAACCTACAAATATATTGAGAAAGTTCCACTCATTTCAAATCATGTGTTCACAAAGCCATGTGTGCTGGGCTTTGAGGTCTGGGGATTATAATAGCCACTCGTTTATAGTAGTATTTCACTTGAAAAGTGGAACATGATGTGAAGCAAGCAGCACATAACTTCCAAATTCAGGAGAAAAAAAAAACCCTATGAAGTTTCTTATTATAAGAGCAAGATTAATTTAGGCACATTCATAAAAAAATAAAAAAAATTCTGCTGCTTACTGTATACTTAATCCATGCATCTTTAAAGACTTCTATTTTTAGTCTCATACAGCATCTGAGCATAGAATGTTGAGATCTTTTTTAGATATGGGTAAAAGAGCAAGAGTTTGGTTTTTTTACATCTTTTATCAATCTTTTTTTTAACAAAAAAGAATCTGCGAAAATTAAACAAGTGGCTTTCAGGCACAGTCCTATCTTTACGTTGCTGACAGAGAGTCAGATTTGCTGATCTGGGGACATTTCTGAGCCACACACATGAAAGACATTAAATGCTTGCATCTGACAAGTATTTCAGGTAACTGTATTTTGAAAATGCAAGATGAAGCAACTACTGGAGGCACCACAATTTTCTGTCTAAACACCTCTTTTTTGAGATACACTCCCTTTAGTATCCCAAAGAAGCTTGGGCAGATATCCTTTTCCTCTCCAATATGTACAACATATTCGTTTGCCACCCGTGGAACTTTTAAGAATGGATTCTGTGGTTTAAAAGCAGTGCTCCAGTTCAATTCACTGCAGAAACTGCATTCAAGATTTTGCTTGCCTGTTTTATTTGCAACAGCCTCTGTCCCAAAACCACAGGTAGGGGAAGGATGCTATCGGCTTTCTCCTCAGAACTTGTTGTAGAGATGAAATGGGACATCATCAATTTCATATGAACACTATTTGGGCAGGAACTAGTCATCAGCCTGTCATTTACATTTATCAAGTAACTTTGTGAAAGCTTCCACATCTGGTTAGCCCAGCACACTTGACATAGTCAAGACCAGCACAAATAAACATACTTGTTATACTCTTAAATGAGGAGGAAACAGGAAGAGACTCTTCATCCAAGGCTTTTCGGATTTTGAACTGCATGTGACAATGAGGTGACACTCCTTACTCATTCCCCCATGTGCAGAATATGGTTTTTCAGACTAAAACCCATGTTTTAGCTGATGGCTAAGAGGGATCACGTGCATGTTTTTGTATCTTCAGAGAATATCAGCCTGGCAGGATACTAAGCTCAAATGGATTGCATGACTTGTGCCCATTTCAAAATCTATGCACACAAGTACAGCAGGCTGCTTTTGAAGACCATCTCACAAAGTTATTACAAAGCTGAACATCGTTGCAAAGTGAAAATGTTTTGCTCAGATATATATATATTTACAGAGAAAGAGGAATCAATTAACAAGCTGACTTCAACAGAAACAGAGGACACAAGAAATCAGAAGTGTACAACTTTAAATTTGCTCCTAACTAGGAGAGCTAGATACTTCAACATGAAAAAAGAAACAAAACCAAGCTGAACACTTACATTTCATGTGTCATGGGGTTAAGTAAAACTATTTTGCATCTCTCAAAAAAGGAAATTCAGGCATCAGTGTAACAAAAATATTTTTTACCTTTATTTAACTAAGACATTTAAAGTCAACTTTAAAAATCAGAAAGAAAATACGATTTCATCCGGATTTTATAAGCTATGTCAAGTCCATATATCCTGCATTTCCAAATAAAATAGAAACAGGATTGGTGAGAAGGTCCATTTGGGGACATGGAATGTATTTCAACTCCTTTTGAAAAATCAGGTACGGTACCTTTAAGAGAAACAAGCTGAAAATGGAATCTGATTCAACTAGATCATCTTCCTTACAAGTTACTTATTGAAAATCATATAAGAAATACCACTTGAGACTACCATAAATTCAGCATAACTAAGTTTGAACTCACCCTTAGTTTCTAATAGAAAAAAAAAATCAAAGGTGAAAACAAAATTGCTAAATACTTCAAAGACAACATGCAGGTTCAGCAGTTTTCAATGAATTTCTTCCAGAAGCAGTTGCTGATCAAACTTTAAAGAAGACATATTTCATGCGTGTTCCTTAATTCTAAAGAGAAAAGTTTCCAGTCCTTTCTGTGGTCATTCATTCCCTCATAGCCAAAAAATGGACTGCTACTGCTGCTTAGCCTCTAGCCACCAAAGGCAAGTAGGGTGCTTCTGTGGGCTAAGTTATAGGTGTGCATTAGTGCTGCCAACAGGAAAGAAATGTCTTGTTGCAGGAATGTTTGACAAGTGGTCAACTTTTGGAACTTTTATGGGAAGTCTCATGATAGGTGCTATACCCACAATCTCAGCTTAAGAGTTACACAAGAACATGAGCTTTCACTTGAAAACAAAGTTGAATAAAACAATGTCATGGTTCTGGGGGAAAAAAAAGAAACAATTTTTAAAACACCACCACCATTACATAAGGCCTAAGCAAGCAGAAAACCTAAAACTCAAACTCAAATATGTTATAATCAACTCACAGTTATCCAGAGTACAGGGGTGGGGTTACTTAAATAAAGCAAAACCATATGTAAACTACACTAAAAGAGCACATTTAGTACATTCACTTTTGAAGTAATTCTCTGACTTCCACTTGTAAATAGCTACCTATGGAATGAAGAAATGGTGTTAAATCACAGTGAGCAGAGCAGGCCTGATAGAGCAATATTTATTTTGTGTCACGTATTCTGTAACTATGGGCTGAAGCTGGTGGTGTGGGCAGCAGATGGGCTCTGGTTGGGCCACAATCCAGGTAATCAATTTGCTGATAATTCAAATTTGACTTCCTTATAAATATCAGGAATTTTAATGCACTCCTATGACTGTTATGGAATTGAAAATACTACAAACTGTCAAAAAATACAAGCTACCCTCCAAAAACCTTCCCCCAATTAAATTCCCTTGGCTGCTACTTAGAATAACTGCAAGCCTTGTAAAAACCCTTTTACTGAATGTCTCCACCTATGTTTTTCCCCTCCAGCTACAAGCATATGAAAAAAAAAGTGAAGAAATGAAGAAGTTGTGAAATTTGATAATTGGGTTAATGACAATAATAAAAAGAAACCTTTGAACAATTGAGGACAAAAAAACCCTTTATTGGGAAGATGTTTTCTTCCTCAGATGAATTATAGATCAACTCTGTGGAAAACACTTTTTGATAATTATTCTAGGGCTCCTATGATTAAGAAAACAGCACACAGCCTGTTCCATTTTAAAGAGCCCCCACCCTTGCTTAAGCAGAAATGCAGTTACAATAATTTTATGGTACATAAAATGAAAACAGTTGGCCTACCAAGTAACAGCAAATCAGCATATACAGCTTTATAGATGTACAGGATCATTTAAACCCTGCTGTTTCATTTGAATTGTGTTGAATCTTTTTTTATCGTTTCTTCATCTAACCTAATTTTCCTAAGCCCCTTATTTAATATTCCTCCTACTGTTTGTTTATTTCTCACTGAAGGAGCACAATAGCAACAGAAACGATAATTTCATATAAATAAAGGCTAGAACTGGTGCTACATCTTCTAAGAAGTGTGAACATTCCACTATCTCTTTCGATTACAGTGCTTCATGACTTTTCTTTGTTAGGGGAGAATTTAATACGACAAATAATGTCATGAAGAATGAAGCAGAACTCTGCTAGTGACTGCTGAGCCCAAATGATGCATTGTACAAGGAAGAAGACAATACAGTAATTTTTTGTAACAGAGGACACCAAAATAACAAGAAGCACACAACACAAGTTCTAAACTATTATAATGAACTCTGGGACTAAAGACCAGATCTTAGGCTTTGATAAAGTTGTTTTTCATTGCTTCAGCAGTACACAGATGCCTAAAAGATGGTTTAAATGGCTGGGAGGAAAGTTCTAAGATGAAAAAGATGCCCAGTGGCACAAAGCCAATGTAGTCGGTTCATTCAAAGTGGACATTACCAATTCCTATGCATAGAATAAGATATTCCAAACAGCCTTAAACTGACCTAAATTACACCAGTTTCAAATAATTTTGGGAATGTCTGGAATTTACCTCAGTTAACTCCCTCATTTTCAAATGCAGAGTCACACTGGGACATTAGCGCAGTTTTGGAGACAAGTATATTTTTCAACACTCATGGTAAAAGAATATTAAAATTTCAAAGTTCTTCAAGAGCTGGAAAGAGAATAAAGCTTGGTTTGCTATCTACATTTTGAAAATGAGAAAGCACATCAGACTTTCTTCCTGAATGGAGCTATTAAATCTATTACAGAGGAAGCAAAGTGAAGTTTATAAGAATCTTGCCCTCTGAGAATTTCAATGGGTAAAAGCTGTGGAAATTTCACTTTATTGCCACTGTTCCGCCTACCACATGGGAGCACTTGTAATATTGATTAAATTGGACATGGACAGCAGAAAAGTATGTAACATTTAACACAGCCTACAAATGCAAGAAAACAAAACCAGAAATTCCATTTGTTATTGTAGAGTCTAGAAAAATACAATGGGATGTACCTCAATGCCACAGGAAAACAGTAGTGCCACTGTTTGTGTCAGTTTTTTGAGAAGGTGCCATACCTAACTCTCAGTTTCCAGAAATACTAACTTAAACCCAAAGCCAGATCACTGTCTTGGAAGCCAGTTGGGAACTTGGACCCTGGCTTCTGACCTGGGCCAGACATCAATAATTCTATCATTCCATCCATATTTATGGTTTTATGCTTCAATATTTAGACCTCAAGAGGTTTCATGTGTATTACCTCCCAGACTGAAAATGGTTGAAAGCCAGGTGGATTTCATTCCTTTAACAGATCCTTTGGCTCCTGGGAGTAATCACGATTTTTTTGCCCTTGGGGTGCTTTAGTCAGATACCTTGCTCCAGGATATGCAGAGTAAAATTTACGTTGCAGGAAGGTGCCATCTTTCATAGTTCACTATTTGCATTAAAAAAGCTATGGCCAACTTTCTGTGGAAAGGCTTTCTCTTTGTCCTTGCTGAGCAAAGGCTTAATTTTTTTTTTTGCCCATTCCCAAGTGTCTTTGCAATCACACAAAGGGGATCCCATTTAATTTTTTTTTTTTATTGAAGTGACTAAATTAAGGATGCCCATACTTTTCACAATATCCATGAAATGATATACTGCTGTTTTGATCGAACCACATTAACTCAGTTTCAGATATCCTTTTTTTCAAAGGCTTTATTCAAAGACCCTTCTAATTCTAACTTGCCTTAAAATTAATCAATGTGGTGATACTCTCTCTCTGCCATAGCTTATCATTATGTATGAAACCTAATATTTTCCAAAAAACCGGTAATGGCTCTTAGTCTATTAATGGTCTTTAGATTATTTTCTATATCACAATTGCTATGCCACTTCTGCAAATGTGCCTAGATTAGCACCACCCACCCTTGGATTTGCTCTCTCATGAAGTGCTTGACATTTGCACTGCTTTCTCAAGTCTGTTCCTTTAGACTAGTGAATCAGGAGGTGGATTCTCTCTCCAATAATTTTGTATGTCTTGCAAATTACAAGCTTAAACAAAAAGCACTTGGGAAAATAATTTTACACTTTCTAAACAAAATGAAAATCCCATATTGCCCACATTGCAACCAATAGCATTGTTTGTGAGATATCATGTGTGTTGCTGACATTTCTGATAGGAGAAGTAGGTTGGAACTTTTGATCTGTCATGACAGTATTTGAGCTCTATTAACTTTTTTTTTCTTTTAATTAAAATACTCTAACATAGGGTTGTCAGCAAATATATCTAGAAGACTTAAGATGTTCTGTGGAAATCAGTTGGTATGGAATGTAACCAAATAATGAAAAACAGCTCAACATGTATATCCCCCAGTGGTGAATTAATATGACAGAAAAACACATTTGCTCATCCAGTATGTACCTATTTGTACCTATAATGCATTTATTTCACTAGAATCTTTAGGAAAACTAAACATACAACTTCGATTATTTTTACTTAACCAGCTCAATGAAATAAGGGAAGAAGGACCAACAGATGAACATTTTATATTTTGAAGCTTCCAGGATAAAATACTTGATTCACAGCTACACCTAATATAGCTAAGTAACACAAACACTAATATCCTGTTTCTTACCCTGGATAGCAAATCTTGTACTTCTTAAATCTAGCTCAACTTGAACTAATGCCGCTTTATAAAAAGAAGAGGAAAGCTTATCAAATATTATTCAGGAATCTCTGAAAACAGTAAATACCAGTCTTTTATTACAGCTCTGGAACAAAGTCAAAATTCTGCTAAGTTCCTAGCACAGAGCACAACTAACTGGAAGTCTGGATGTTTCATAAGTGAGTTTCACCAAAGGTATCACACACTGAGATTCCAGGCCCATGTGTCATGCCCTGAAACATCTGCAACAGAACATAACATTCTTAATAAATGAGATAAATAAAAGTGTGCACTTAATGAAGTAATTCTGAAAATGTATCTATTCATCCACACATATGAAAACCTGTTTATGAGTTAGCTTGGTGGGAAAGGAAATTTTTAAGGGAGATTTTTCAGTTCTGTTGAAATACACCTTGAGTATTTCTATGAAAAGTCAACACATGAGTTTAGCAGTGCAGAAATACATATACGCCACAGAGATTTTGATAAAAAGAAGTTGTGCAATCCTTCATATCTCCTTATATACAACAGTAAAAAAGAAAAGGCATTCCATTTTGTCATATTTAATAACACCTTGAAAAAAGCCACACATACTTTAGAGTTATGTAATGTATTTCCATGTTTTAGAGGAAGGGAAGGCAACTACTTAGAAAATGTAGGTTTGCATTTTTATGCTAAATTAATGCTAATTATATTGCCACTTATACCACATTCACATCCCACTCTTGCAAATTGCTACAAACAATTAAGAGCAAAAATCCATTCAAGTTAACAAAATGACAAGCTTTCTGCTACTTCAGAGTATTTTTAGGTATGGTATGTTCTTAGCCTGAGTTGGTTTTCAGCTGTTCCTGTAATTCACAACTCCTCAAAATAACTCCATAACTCTCTCTCTCTCTCTCTCTTACTTTTTTTTCCTTTTTTTTTTTTTTTTTTTTTACACTGTTTAATCAGGATGGGGATCTGAACTGTGAGTTTATCCAAACCAATCTCTTTTTAGTGCTTGGGGTTTTTGCTGTGCCAAACCACTTCTGGTGTTTCAAGCAAGGCAATGACAGCATACCTTCTTGTTATTATTTATGCATGGAAGGCCAAACCAAATGCTTGGGTGGGTCGCTGAAGACATGAAGTATGTAGTTTTTTCCATCCACAGGACCCCATTTACATTTAAATGAACTTGCTCCTTGTGAAAGATTGGCTCCAGCAGAGAATACCACATGACCACAGACATAGAAATTAAATCACAATCACAAGGATAGAAGCCACCAACATACTGCTAAAATCAACCTCCAACACGTATCTGCATAGCCTTAAATATGTCAGCAATAAAGAGAAAATGTTCCATTTAATTTTATAAGATGCATCCCACTATATTTTTTTAATCCATGTGCATAATAAAACACTGCTGCTGAAAGCAAGAGTCAAACAAGTAAAACACAAAGCTACCTCTGCCATGGCTGGATTTCTCACAAGCAATAGGAAAATTGTCATGTGCAGCTCCAGGCTTTAAATGGATGATTTCTCCTGGCTGATGCTGGAGTGGCACTGACTTGACAAATGTGGGAAAGTCCTCAGCTGTGAGATGGGGGCTTAGGTTGTGGGCTCTTGGTCAATTGAAAGGTTGCATTAAATGTAAATTATAGGACTGTTACTTAGATATATACCCTTCTCAACCAGGTGAAAGGCAAACAGCGCCCTGCACTAATTCACAGATGAACTGGTGATAGGCTTGCTGAATAAGGCAAGCAGGCAGGCAGCAGGCAATTATAATTCTCATCTTTGAAGGAAGGAAGGAAAGGTATTTTTATATAAAACCATATTAAATTTCGTTTTTTAAGTGCCTCTACGTATTTCTCTTTTCAATTTATATGGAAAAGTATTAGGCAAAAATCTACAGCAGAACTGGCAGTAAATATCACAGAAACAATTGCTCTTTTATTAAATATTTATTGAAAAAAATTCCTGTGCTTTCTCATTTTTCTTCTTCTGTTTCCAATATTTATTTACAGCTGATTATTAACATCTGCCAGCGTAACAGTTTCATCTGTACAGAAGCCGAAGGGTAAAAAAGTCACAGACCCCCTCAAACATGACCTGTAGTTAGACAGAAAACAGTTTTCCCAGTCACCGCTTGGCTTCCTGTCTGTGACCTCTGAAAAGCATTGGAGGCCAGGGTTAATGGCCTTTCCAATCTCTGTGATAAGAATTCATTTTGTTCTATTACCAGCAGTTATCTCAGGAGCCTGCTGCATCACTTCAGCAGGGTTCAATCAATGAGAGGACCTAATGAAGTAACCAGCTGTAGCTCTATTTCCCTGGTCAACTCTATCAGACAAATAAGATCTATCAGTCACATCTTAAGGCCAGTCCTAGAAACAGCATCCTCACACGCTGAACCTATATGCATATGAACCAATGATACCTGGTTCTTTCTTTTTAATCTTCCCTTTTAATATGGCTTTTCTAGCAGAAAAATGGAGCGAAATGGGTTTGAAATGTTCCATTAAGAGGACAATAATGCTGGATTAAGAAATAGTGGATTTTCAGAACAGCAGGAAGCATTTGTATTAATAGCAAAAATAGAGTAAATTATATTGCATGTCAGATTTTTCCCCCAAGCAACCAGTATTCTCCTTAGACAGTACTCTTAAAAAAAAATTGTTTATTATTTTCTGCCTTAAAGTACTCTGTGTCATAAACAGTTTTAATTATGGGACTTAATTTCTAGTTTGTCACTTAGGAAATATTATTTTGGTAATACTTTTCAGTTAGATGTCACTCAAAATAATTGTCAGTCAATTTTATTTTATATTTAAGTCAGATCACTGAAAATAAAAATATTAATTTTGAAAAAATTGTATATTTGTGTAATTTTGTGGTTTGTTATAAATAACTTTATGCTCTCATACTTCAAAAAGGGCTTAATTACTTAGAAGCACAAACCTCCTTTAAAAGGCACTGGATTTGAAAATTAAAAAATAAGGAAAATAATAATAAAGGCCAACTTCAGGACTTCAGAGCTGTGTACATCAAAGTATGACTTTGTAGTTAATTAGAAGGTAGAGGAGAAAAATTCAATTCATATTGCTTGTACCAAAGTGTCCAGTCTGACTTCATCACTAGATGTGACAAACTAAATTGTACCAGGCCACTACAGGAAAATTACTGAAAGTGTTGTGGGAAGGCATCTTAGAAGACTGTCATATTTGCTGAAATGTTGAAAGCCACATGTAGCTAGGTTTATTTTATTAGGTTAATCACAGTGAATCTCATGAAATGAAATTTGTATCCTTTTAACTTAACTGTGTGCTTTGTCAAATTGAGACAAAATAGTCTTGCTATATGCTGCTGAGGAGAGAGACCATATCCATGAAATAAAGCTAGAAGTTATTACTATTCAGCATGCAGACACAAAGTGTACATAAATGTCTATATAATTAAACGCTAGGAATCATTTTGCATATAGTAATACATCTGATAGATTATGACACACAAATTCCAGAAAACATGTGCTTCGTGTAAGTGCTTATCTCTCTTTTCCCTATGTGCAAAACAAGGGCATTCTTCTTTTGCAGTCTGGCTGCACAAGTAAAGCAATATGAATATTACTCGTAGAATCAAAGGAAATTCAAGAACTCTTTCTTTTTAATTTTAAACCTCCTTATTGAAAAAGAAGGGGAAGAATGTGTTTTAATAGTGCAGTTTGGTTTTTAAGGAAATCACATTTCTGCCATGGATACCTGGGTACATTTGAAAAGGACTGAAATATCTATGCTACATATGTAAACAGATAAGATTATGCCTAGCAGGCATTTTGGGAACATCTGTCAATTTTTTATGGAACGCACTGATTGTGGGCTATTGATTGCATTTAAACAAAGTTGTTTCAAAAAAAAAATCAGCTAACAATTCGTGTAGAAAGGACTGATCAATATTTAAATGACTCTCTTTATTGATTTAAAATTAACTTTCAATTAAGAGATCCATAGGACTCTTAACTGCGACACTTATCCATTCAAGAGAAAATAAAGGTACATTTATCGATACACTTAAACAGCAGTGGCTGGTTTCCTATTGATTCAGTCATTTGCGCTGGGATTCGTTAGCGTCATCTGACTTTAACTCGCTTACCAGGACTTCACAGTGTGCCATGCTGAAAGATGCAGGAATGCACAAAACCATACAGGGGAAGCAAATGGGATTAGATGTATGCAGAGGTAAGTCATACTTATGCTTTTTATGTCTCCTAATGAAGGAAGAGTCCATTTAAATACTGCCAGCTTTTGGGTTTGGTCAGGCACAAATTCCTGTCAACCGACCTGTTATGCACTGTTTGAGACAGGAAATGTAAAAATGAATGAAAATTTTTGTATTGATAGGTAACAGGTCTATTGGCTTCTATCGACTCTGACAAGATCACCTATTCGTGTGTATTGATTAACATATAATCCATAAGAAGGTAAGCTCATTGTTTGCAGAATGGTTTTAAGTGGCAGTATTGTGATGTCCTGCATATGTTTCTCTCTCTCTCTCTCTCTCTGTCCCTCTCTGTATGATATTTAAGACCAATATAATTTAATATTGTTATATAGAATCAGCCAGCATATGAATTTTGAAAGACTTACTGAGACATTTGAAAGTAAACATTGTGTGTATCTCTGTTTTAAAGAAAAACTCAAATATATTTGCACTAAAGAAAAATATACTACAATAGCATAGCTGTAACTATAAACATGTGCAAAAGCATCAGTACGTTTAGGAACACAAATTAAAACCAGAACTGTAATTACATACTTCATTATTTATATGTATTCTGGGTATTTTAGTATACTATGGAAGCTGGACATGTAATCTCTATAGTTAATAATAGACCAAATTCATCCCAGGTGTAATTTCATTGAAGTCAACAGACCTGGAACTGCACCTGGAATGAATTTGGCCCAACGCTATGAATGCCTCCTGACTCTCGCCAGCCTAGATTTACATATAAGATATAACACAAAAATGAAATAAAAATAGAAGATGTCCAGGAGGCATAGCATGTTTACAAAGCAGAGTGGTAATAACCTTGCCAGATATATATGTGGCAGTGCTTTGCCTAGCCAGACAGTATCATTGGGAATGGGGGAGGGTCAGCTCTGACGGTGGCTCAGGTTTGCCTGAGCCTTCATGTCATTGCCTATTTCTTTCTCTTTTTCTCTCTCTTTCTGTTTTTGAAGCCTCATAGCCCAGAACCGTCCAGTGAAATGAAGCAGCCCCAAACTGACTCATTTATTACCTATTCATTTGCTGTGATGAAATCTCCAGGAGCAAAAAAAAGCGCTGCAGTATAGTAATGTTTAAACATTAAGACCTGTTCTGATCAACTGAAATTATTCCTTAAACTGAGTACCATACACAGAATGTATATAAAATATAACCTGCATACATGATCACCAACACTCTGTTTTTCAAAAAAATATTTTGCTAAGAAACAAAATCAAATTCTTTGAAGCCTGGGTGTGTTTTACATTACAACAAGCTGCTGTTTCCGTTATTTTTTCTTTTTTCTGTCCACTAAAGGTTAAATTGTACTTACCAAAGGCTCATTTGCAGTGTTATGATATAAATCAGTGATATCTTTAGGATCATAATAAAACAGAAAACTCGTTATGGACTTTTGCTGCTGGGTGAGAGTCAGATCAGAAAGACCAGTGTACAAATGCAAAGCAAATACCCCCTCCTAATATTTCTAAATCACATAATGTTAGTGTAACATAATTTGGAATATATTATGATGGCTGCAGTTGCTAAAAAGTGCATGATGCCATTATTTCCAACTGGAAATTAGATGATTATACTAATTAAGTGATAGCAGGTGGCACAATGACTGCTACAATCTTCTCTGATGTGCAGAGAGAGATGCATGGTTCACTGTCTAAAACACTCAGGAACAGCAACAATTGGCTTAAGCAGTATTCTGTCCCAAGATGCAGAATAAGGATTCACTTTGATTTAACACTTCCTTATCACATCAAAGAGGTGAAGGGACATCTTTATGGATTGGCTTAGGAAAAAATACTACCAGTTCAGCTTCTACCCTTGCATCTAACGTTTCTTGGTATAATAGAGTTAAAGTATGAAATGAATTCCAAGAGAATCATGTAATTCTAAAATGTCAGCAACCTTCTTTTAAATTGCAACTGGCCTAAATTCATCATTACTGCTTTTAAGTTCCTCAATTCAGAAATGCTATAGATGTGCCATTGAGTCTCATAAGTCAAGCAAACTGGAAATGCTGTAGTAAAATAAATATTTCTCTGTCAATAAAAGCACTAAATACTTTTAAGAATATATGTGGTCATTAAATAAATTTGAGTTTTAACTCAAATTTACTAAGCAGTATTTGCACATTATTTTTACAGTAGGATTTGAAGATTATGCACAATTTCACTGAGTTAGACAAATAATCCTCCAGTCCTGTGAGTTATTTCAAAGCTTGTTTTTCTTGTCCTCTCTGCTCTGTGTTCAGACTAAATAAGGCTAAGTCATCATCCACAATTAGTTTTCCAGATAAGTCATCGTTAGTTTTAAAACTATGAGGTATGTTTAAGAAGCTACTCTCTTTTATTTGGACTTCCATTGCTTCTGGAATGTGATGTCAGTTTAAGGATGGCAGGGGAGCAGATCTGCTGAAGAAGAACCACGCTGTGCAAGAATGCAACCACCATATGCCTAAGAGGCAAAAGAAGTGATTCTTATAAATGATGAAAAGTAAATGTTATCTAATTTCTGAAAACATCTTATCTAGTTTTATCTGTCTCTGTAGCATTTATTTTAGTTTTGTTACTGTATTTCTTACTACAGATCAAAAGCATGGCTGATAAGACTTAAGTTTAGATATATTTGTAACATGCAGTGATATCTTACAGCATAGCTAGTTTGTTCAGACAATTACTGCCTTCTCCCTCTGTATCTTGCAAAGATACCTGTGTCACAATTTCAAGCAATATTTTTGTTACCTGACTTTCCACAGGTGAATACAAGAGAAAGCCGGGTCAGACAGTAGAAGGTGAAAAACTATTGTTTTCCCAAGAATGTTGTGCCTTACATTGTGGTGACATTCTCTTCTCATTGATGACGTGCAAATTAAAGCTACCCTACTCTTCTTCTTCCACTAAAATCCATATAGTTGTATGTGCTATGATAACCGCAAGTACTGTGCAGAAAATGTCTTTAGCAAGGACAAAAAAGAAAGGTTCTCCAACTTGGAAGCCTAAATGAACCTTTTTCTTTAGAGTGAAACCTGAAAGCTTGTGAAAATTGCTCATCTTCATTTTCTGGTGTTTTAATAGAACTAAATGGAAGGAAACTAAACTTCTGATTTCAAAAAATGCCTTATCTCCTCCATGAATGCCAAACTGCTCAGCATTTAGAATACTATCATACAGATGTTGTTCAGTGAATTGATATAACAGTTGCATCTTTTCCAGGAAAAAATTTGAGCAAATTTCCTGCAATGAACATGACAAATACCTCCCTCTCTGTGGCTAAAATAAAAACCTTTACTGCTGCACCCCTGGATATTCAATTACCTGTGCAAATGGGAATAATGGTAGACAGTTACTCAGAGGTGGCTACTGGAGAAATTTGAACTTGTTATTCAAGAAAATAACATTATCATACTATAGGCATGAGGCCAGGTTTCTTACCTTCACATGCCACTGATTAGTTTGGCCTTAGCTGAACAAAAATCCTTAATCTTCTTTTTTTAATATTGAAGAGGTAAACCCTCTTTCACCTGCATGTGGAGTCTCCTTTTCATCAAAGCTCAGGAGATTCCAGCAACAAAATCAATGTATGCATGTTCAGAGCAGTTTTCAGGGTTTTGTAAGACAAATCTTTCAAATGGGAGCTAGTTTAATGCTATTGAGCTGAGTTTCGATCTGATAGAGTGAGTGAACAACACAGAAACAGTTCACTTACCACTGCTCACACTACAGGAGGTGGAAATCAGGTACAGCTCTGTACAAATACAGCTGTGCAATTTCTCTGTAAACTCTTACCCTACCTAATCCAATGTTAAATGCAACCACACAGGGTTTAAACAAACAAAGACTTAAGAAAGAAATGCATTTTATTTCTCTAAAGTAGTAAGTGACAATTATGGTTTTCTCATACAAACTAGTGAAAATTAAGACTAGTTCTGCTAAATTTAATAGAGTTGTGCTACTGCTAAGCTGATTGTAACTGAAGCATTTTCAGATTCTGTGTTCTAACAGAAAACTGTATCTGAACTATGATCTACAAATGTCCTGTTCTGCATTTCCCTCCTGTTTTAAAACTCCCAACAACTCACATTCTGGATTTTTTTCAAGAAAAATACCATTTTAAAAAAGACTCAATTTTATTGCCAGACATTGCAGGTTAATATGAGTTGTAGTGCAGCTTTGCACAGACAGATTCTTTTGTTCCTATGCTCTGATTCTTTGAATGCCAATACTTCAATCAGCTTAGAATCAGAGACAATTCATTCCTCTTCTGAGAAAATGGTACTATAGCCACATGTCCATATCACCATTACATCATGACAGTCTCCACAATCATACATCTGATCAGAAAAATGAACACTAGCCATTTCTTGAGCTATTCGGTATCTGGAATAATAGAGTATATGCTTCCTCTGTACTACTTAGATTCCTTCCTTTTAATAAACAAACTAATGAGGCTTATAAAATGATAAAACATACAACCAGAGTGGCAAAGTGTAAACTAAAATGAATCAAACAAAAAAACCCCAATACTTTAAATATGTATGTTACAGTGATAACATGGCCACGTTGGCTTTTGACAATTCCAGATTTATCAATGAAACAATATTCTAATGACACAACCTGGGACTAAAGGGAATAGTGTTTGCATCCATCTAGTTCAAAGACAAAGTTCCAGACCCTCAAAAATACAAACATGAGCTTCTCCTGCCATTATTCAGTTCAAACCCACAGCCCTAAGTAAACAAGAAATGTGATTATGTTGCTGTGTTAACTCTGTGTTAGCCCTAAATGTCCATCCTTTCAGGATGTGTAGGTGAGGTACTGAAGTTCTCTTCAAAAGGGACAAATTAGTCCAGTTCCTTCTGATGTGCTTAAATATCTGCAGAATTTTGGTTGATGTATATAATACACTTTTGCAAACCATACAGAAACACTAGATGGAATAATGTAGCAATGCACGTTTCACACACTGTACAATATAAACAAATTAGTATAAATTATAAGAATGAAAAAAATACAGGACCCAGGGTAGGTTCCTCATATTAGCAAAATTCCAGCAGGCTAGCCATCTTCCTTACATTAAAAATGTCTATTATCTGGTGTAATTGAATAACTCTCTGATAATTACATCAGCATTTTAATAGTATATAAATAACCTCTCCCCTAATTACCATTTTGTTAAATTTTTCATATATTGCAGTATTATGAAAGGAGGTTATTGGTAAAGTACTTTACCCTTTCAACAATAATTAATAATTCAATTAACAGGTCTTTTTTTAAAAACAAAAGCTTATATAGAAAGAGCAAGGATGTTCACAGTTGAAAGGAGAGCTCTCTGTTATGCTGTAATCATGGCTTCATGGCTGTAGTAGTATTAAATTTGTTCATGGCTTATTTCTCTTTCAGTGCAGCCTCTCAACAGAAGTGACATCTGATTTTTGGTGCCGTGAATAAAATCCTGCGCACATGACTCAAAATGCAAGTGCACCTATCTGGTTTAGAACTTAAAAAGAGGCATTTCCCCCTGCCAATTTATTTTTCACATGTAAATCTGTAGATTTCTTTTTAAAAGAACCCACAGACACAGTCATGTCATTGAAATTTCGACGTTATGAATTAGAGGGGAAATACACTGTCAAAAGTAGAAACTGAATTTTCTCCCACCAAACGTTTAGCCAGTCACACTCTCCTTTTCCCTGGTGTCAGGGAAGGAAAGTGAAATGCACGGCTCAGAAAAGTACTGTTGAACAGAAGATGCAGTCCTCACTCATGCATAGCCTGAGTAAGAAGCCAAGCATCTGAAAAGCTTTGAATCACGGGTGACCCTGTAGCAAAACAGAATTGTGTTAAATGAACGGCTGACAATCACAACTGTGGTTCACATTGCAGTAATATTCAGAGGCTACAACAAGAGCTGCAACATCAATGTTTTCAGACTTTATAATCAGTGTCATATTTTGCTAATTTCCAGGCATTTTATTTACCTCATGACAGAGAATGCCCCCATTAAACTTATATCTACTGCCAGAATTTCAAAATGTCATCTCAAGTTTTATAGAAACCTCATACATTTTAGAAGTAATTAGTTAAGGCATAGTTTGCATGGCAATTAAAAACCACTTGCTTGCAGAAGCTTGTAAGCATTATGTAATTTTTTTAAACTACAAGTACACATGCATATTCTTGCCTCCAGCTTAAATACAGTGAATGTTGTAGTTGGTTGCACAGGAATTGTCTCAAGAACATAAAAGCAAGCCAAACACGATTGTATTCCAACTAAAATTGCTCTCTTTATACCGTGTATTGAAACTTGATAACTGTTGGTTATAAAATTCCTTTGATTTTCTGTAGGTAATAAAATACTTTGGCAATTACTATTGACAGTTCTGGATAATCTTGAAGGCTGCCTTGCCTGAAGAAGATGAGTGTTACAAATCACTCCACTGAAAGAGGGAAGAACAGCAGCAGGCAGCAGACAGGTTTCAATTTCACAATGCTGATTATCTCATTCGTGATTCTATGCATGCCTAAATCTGAGAATCCCTCAAGCAGCTATATGGACTTCTACTTTTAAAATGCCTATTACGCTTTCATACTTTTTGCTGCTTCCTGAAGAGTGCCATTTCGCCAAGCTTAAATAGCAGAAAATTGCACTGCTTTTCCTCTGCCCATCTCCTCAATCTCTATTAACCTGCACAAGAACAAAGGAGTATGATAGTCCAGCTATAGGTTGGGAAATAGGTTTGAAGTTGTTTTTCATTTACTGGTACCTATCTTCCTGATTCATAAATGTATTTGAACAATAACATTATTTTAATATATTATCTAATGACTGAAAGCATAGCCTTTAATTACATCTCTATTTATACTAATAAATACACTCTGTGTTCAGAAATACATGCAGCTATTGTTTACACGGGCATCAAATGATACCGTAGTGCTGTCAGCATGTGTCAAGGCTTTAACAGAAAGGAATAAAAAAGAAAATAATGAAAAATGTTGCGGGTTTTTGTTAGGGGTTTTTTTTTTCTTTCTTTCTTTCTTTCTTTCCTATCTAGGCTACAGGAGAACAAACAGAAGCAGCTACAAGCAGACAGGAAAATTGTTGAAGCACCTGGTTCTAATGCTTGCAGTAGGCCTTTATTAGATGTCATAAACTGAATGATGCATTACTCTGTGGACAACTTATAGCCTGCAAATGTTGAGGTAAAATGGAGGACAAAGAATTTTTTTAAAACAAAAAGGTTAAATGTTCCTTTTTAATCAAACAACACTTATTAGATGGAGGAATCATAACAGGCTTACAGAGATTGGAGACTATTTCTGTTGCTTTTTAATGTATTTCTGTATCACCTTAATAAATAAAAAGTACTTTACTTTAATAATTCACATTTTATGTATGAGTGATTTACAGTCGATCCTACATTTCACCTGTATCATTAAACAAAGGAAAAACATTTAAAAATCCTATTGTTGATACAGATTTGGCAACCCAATCTCAAATCTAAATAGTTGCATTAAAACCCATGCAGGCAGTCAACCACCAAACAATAAAAAGGTAATTTTTGTCCATCAGAAAATGTTTTAAAATAAGATCTGCTTTGCATTTAAAAAGATAAAAGAATGTTTTCTAAAATGACAATTGCTGGTTGGCCACAGATTCTGGGCTTTAATCTCATGGCCTGCTCAAATTTCCCATTATGTCTGGCAGAGGCTTAGGGGTACAGAGAGGCCGAACTGTGGCCCTTTGACAGAAGTGGAGGGGGTTTCAGCATGGAGACACACAGCTGTTGCTCACAAAATGCAAGTGTTAGAAAACCTCAGTACTAGGTTTGGGTTTGTTTTGGTTTTTTTCCTTGCTGCTAATAAAAACTTAAAGTGTTTTCTGTGCTTTCTATAAACAGTGCACTTAAGTTTTATAATCTAGTATATCTTATTAAGCGTGAAGTCTGCTGATCCCTAAATTATTCATAACATGGTCCAGACTGATTAAGATTGGCTTGTTAAGGAGCACAAGAAGCAATTAAACTGACAAGGCAGTGCGGCCTTGATGTATACATTTATTATCACAAGAATACCCAAAGTGAATGCCCTTATTAAGCAATGAATTTCACCTCACTGGCCTTCTACCATTGCTGCCACAGGCAGAGAGAGCTAGGAACAACATGTCAAAAGCTAACTCTGAGGAAATGCCTATCTTCAAGTGAAACCGATTTTGTAATGAACCTTTCAGTTCACTCCTGAGGTAATAAATCCTGACTGGTGCATTAATTACTTGATAACATCCCATCAAAATGCAAATGCAGCACTTGACCCATAGGAATGGCTCACTAGCTGTTAACTCTTCAGGGTATACATAAATTGTCTGTTTTCTTTTATCAAACAGGGCATTTATTTCCATCTTGCTAGGGTGAATGTCACTCCTGCCACCCTCGGCCCCTCAGTGGCCTGACACCATCATTTGCAGAGGACTGTCACTATGTGCCGACATTCTAATTGTGCTACTTCTTTGCTTTGTACCTTTGAGGCAGAATTTCCAGCTCCCCCCCTCCTCTTCCTTTTCTGGAGGAATCTTGCATGTCAAGGACAAAGCTGTAATAGCGTTACAAAGAATGACCCCCACCTCTAAAGTACACTAATCTTTCTTTTCAATGGCAATACATTAAACAAGGAATTTAGTTCCTTGAAGTGATTAAATGAAAGCTGAACATATCTACGTGAACTGCTACCCAACACAGGCGAGCGTGCATGCTTTTAGTGAGAACGCCACCAAAGAGATATTTACATGTTTTAAAGACCTTTCCTCAATCCCTTCATTGAGTGCTCAGTTTTGACAGTCCACAAGCAAATAATATGTCAAAAAGTAAAACAAAGTGTACTTCACAACACAAATTTAGCAATGGTGAAATACGAAGCATCACATGCTTTTCACTTGCCAAGAAAATAGGCTGCTTTAATTACAAAAACTATTTCCACAATAATGTTAATGAGGAGCTGTGTTTTATATTTCCCCACTCAAAATGCTAATCTACGTGAGTGGGTCTGAGTCTCCCACCTGGGTCAACCTGCTTTACAGTTTTTCTATTTGTCTTGAAGGCTTGGTGAAAATCCTTAATTCAGGTTACTAGGCAACCCTGCAGGTGAGAAAATATAATGTTTGGCCTACTCCATTTTCAAATACACACAGTGGCCTAATGCCTTCCAAATAGACTGTACAAAGCATGCACTGATAATTCCCTGCTACATTTTCTAAAGGCGAGGTCACAAGAAAATTAATTGATGCTGAAAATAATGACAGGAGGAGAAGAACCACTGAGACTTGGTGTGACTGGCATGTGATGATGTTAGCAAGAATCCCAGCATGTGACTGGACAGTGTGATGAAAAATATACTTTATGTGAAGGAAAAACAAGTTACAAAACTTAATTAGTTTTTGACACTTCTTCATAAGTTATTATCTTTTCATTTGGAACATTGCCTTGGGACATCAATACACAAGAAGAAATGAAACATTCTTACTGTAAATCTGAAGGAAAAAAAAGATGACTTTATATTGCTCTTCTCCTTTTACATGTCTTTTTGAATAAACAAAATATCCTCTGCAGCCTAAGGTGTACAAGCCCCTGAAGATGTTTCTGCTGAGAGCATAGAATAGACTTGTTCGATGTAATAATCCTGTTACAACTGATTATGCAGTTTCACTTTTAAAAATAAAGGGGAGGAGGATTGGAATCCAAAATGGTCACACACACACACACACACACACACACAATAAAACAAAAGTATAGATGAGAAGCAGTTAAATTATAGCACCTACAGCAATAATGCTTCCTGTACAGCAAATGTATTTTTAATTTTTTCCACTAAGGCTTATACCTAGAAGTAATTCACACTGATTACTAAATAACCCTTGTGAGTTGCTTTGTCTTTTGAATTTTAAAAAATACACTTGCCGTGAGCAATGAATTTCATAAACCACCAGCTCTCATGCTTGATGAATCATTCTTATTTTATGCAGTGCTGTGTGATAGAGAACTGAGATAAAATATTCTATCCACAAGCTATTCAGTACAATTTATCATCAGCGGCTCACTAGTCCAGTGATAATACCTGGCTTGCAGATTGTAATGATCAGATTCTGTTTTTATTTCAAACAGGAGCGATCCAAATACCAGAGTTTTTAATTTACATACATTAGTGAGGTTCAAATGTGGCAATAGCTACAAGCAAATTCACTTGCAAACTGAATGCTCGCCTTGCATAAATGGGTTCCCTTTAGCTATTACTCACCAGTGAAGTACCCAGATAAAAATGAAAACAAAGAGGAAATAAGGGAAATCATGATACAAACACCATCCCGTGGACTAGGATAATTACTGAACTACAGTGAAGGTCACGTTTATATCTGTTTTAGTAATGATTTCTTACATTTTCCCTTTTGTATTGAAAGCATAAATGACATCTTTTTTTACATTATTCCAGTACTGTATTCCATACATTCTGTAGTTTTCCAAAGTTTCAGCACATTATCATTAATAAAAGTTTTTCTTTTCTAAATTAAAACAAATGGAATACTGAAACAGCTGATAAAAACATAAGCAACTTCAAAATATCTGTAAATTACACCAGCTTGAACATTTAATAAAAAACAAGGGGCTTATAATAAAATACCTCTTATAGCTATATCACTTTTATACTGACCATGGTATTGAGCTTCAATTCCCAGCAGCATCATTACTAGACATTTTCTGCCACCTTTCTAAATCTGAAAAGCTTCCTACATTTAGTGAAGATTAGGTAATGCTACAAGCAATCAATAACAGCTATCAATTCCATACCTTGTTTGGAAGAACAAGTTGATTAAAAGTAAGTAAAAAGGATGGTTGAATATGCTTTAAAACTATCTGATTCTTCTAACTATACCATCATGACATAAAAACTATTATTCACAGGCCAAAGAGGTAGGTCTTCGCAACAGTAAAGTTATCACTCAAAGGAACATAAGCCAGAATATTCTAAGCTTGACACTCTCTCCTTTTCTTACCACAGAAGAAGAAAAAAAAAAGAAAAAAGAAAAAGGGAAGGTGCACAGAAGCACAAGTGAAAAACAGAAAACTCAAAGCATGTTTTATGAAACTCAACTCAACTTTGATTTCTTGGTAGTGTCTAAGCCTTAATGTTCTCTACAAGTAGTCCTTGTCTCTGATTGTTCTTCCTTTCTGGGGTTTTTCCCCTCAAACAACCTTTTTTAAAAAAAAAAAAAAACAACAAACTTTTGGAGGTTAGAAAACATCTATTATTTACCTTTAACATAAAAAAACATTGCAAAAGTAGCTATCATAAGCTCAATTAAGATTTCACTTATTAATTACCATGTATATTCTTCTGCACGTGTAGAGACCTTACTGTGTATGCGCAAGTAACAGGCTCATAAAAGCAAATACACAAATACGATCTTGATTATTTAGGTCCTTTCCCCATGGTACACACCAGCAACCTTCCAGTCCCCTGAATCCAAATCCTTGTTAAACCAACCAGCTTAGAAGAACTTCTAGCTTTCCTCATAGGGCACAAAAGAAAGGAAATCTCTGGTGAGAGAGAAACTCTCATACACATTCACCACATTCCCTATTTTCTTACTCTCAACCCACAGCCCAGGGCAGTTTCATATCCCTCTGCTAGAGCAACTCACTTGCCTCACTACCAGTGGGGAGAGGCAGTGAAGTGGCCAAGAATCTGAAAATGTGTTAAACCTTGATTAGACAAATGACACAGGAGAAGATGAGATTCCCCTTTTTGCCACTGATCCATGACTGCTGGACATAGCTGCCTGCAATGCCAACAGGACTGACTCTGAGGCAGGTGGAAGGGACTCCTGCATCCAGGTAGCCTTTACGCTGCACTGAGGTTCTTCTCCATCTGCCCTTCTTGAGAGCTTCAGTGCAATGGGAAAATAATGGCAAGCAACTCTCATTTTAATGTGGTTTTCATAATAAAACTGTCAATCCTTAAGAAGCACAAGTTGCTAGGCAGTGGCCCTTTAAAATTTTAATCTAACATATGAATAGAATCACAGACCACATATTGTCCTTCAGCAAATGGAGGGCAAAAAGCATCAGCTAAATTGCTGAAATAGCCACCATAAGATGCTGTTCCCACTTCTGGAGTATAAACTTCTGTAGACATATAGATCCACAGAAAGTCAGAAGCCCCTTCCCTCATATAGACATCTTTTGTGCTCCATCTTTCTGGTGAAATGAACATTTCTGAATCTGGAGTTATTTATGCTCAGAAAGGTAAAGTTCACCTTCCTGCTGCTCAGAAAAAAATCAATGTATGTGGGTAATCTAAAAGAGAATAAGGAAATTGCAATATATGATATGTAGTCAAAGGACCACTCTGAAACACTTTATAGGCTATTATTTCAGCTCACAGACTAAATGAAATAATGCTTGATCACATTGTCATAGACTGAAGCGTCTGGCCCCAACACTCTTATCCCATATTATAGCTCTATATAGGAACTTGTCTAATCTCTAGCAAATTTTGCTCAGTTTGAGCCCTTTTGTAGAACTTAAATGCACACTATTGCTTTAAATGCAGTTTGAGCACAAAACACATTAATGCAACATTTTGCAGCTTTGATAATACTGTAATTACCTTTGTGTGATCACTTCAGAAGAGATTTCCTTGGAGATGCAGTAACTTTATGATATTTCTGAGACTCCAATCTGGCCCAAATTCACTACAGCAGAAATAATCCTAACTACAATTGAAATTACAAAGACCAAGATGCATGGAAAAGTGTATCAGAATTAGAACCAAATTTTTCCTTTTCTTTCTTTTTGCTTTGAGGGAGGTATAAGACAAGCAGGAAGAATTACTTCTTCTCTACAGAAAAAGGAAAAAACTAAAGCCTCAAACTAATATATGAATCATTAATGGTTAAACAGCTTTCAAAAATACTATGTATTCATGATACCTATACCTTGACAAACTGATCATCAGCAGAGTCTCAGCTTGCTGCAAGTTTTAGATCATCTTGCCAACTCTCTGAAATGTACTTACAGTGAAAGCAATTTCTGCTGCAGTAGCATAAAACATGCTTCTGTGCTGCAGCATGTGACACTGGCTGATAATAAAGGAATGTGATGTGAGACCGTGCAACTTTTACAGCAATTTCAATTGCTTTAAATAATTTAAAAAAGAAAAATAAAATAAAATGAGAGAGGAAGAGTTCTAGATTAAGAAGTGGCTGTATTCTGGCATGAAGCTTTCTCAGTGGAATGTTACTAAACAAATAGGAAAATTAAGGAGATTCTGTGGAACTATATAATGCTGTCATCTGATGCAATGAGTACAATTTCTAGTGAAATAGATAAAAAATGCTGTGCCAAAAGCACTGTAAAATGCTTCTCATGTGATAGTGAATTTCTCCTAGGAGATGGGGGATGGGATGTAGAAGGGTGAGAGAAAGGAAGAAGGAGAGAGTAAAAAGGAGCTCATTTGACTCCAGACGAGAGTTTGTTCTTCATGAAATAAGTGATAAAATTCCACTAAAGTCAATAGCACCAGAATAGATCTTGAAAGATGAGTGATATTTTAAATAATCAGATACTTCTAGTCGGGTCAAAAAACACTCTCCACTTCGTTATCACACTCATTTTTCTGAATATATGACTCCTTTGCTGTCTGTCATTTTCTCTGTGACAAATCAACAGAGTGAAGGCCTGAAACAGCCCGTGCGAGACTGAAGGATATAATAGCTAACTTCCCTGATTTTCCTACATTTAGAGGAGCACAGAACCTGACAAATAATCCCCACTGCCATTGTGCGGCCGTTACACTGTCCTGCGAGCCTGGACAAGTTATTAGGTCAGACGCTAACTTCCTAAGTAGAAAAATGATGTGGTCGCCTTTGTCCTCTCTGCAGTAATGGCTGGAGTCAGTACTAATTAAGGCCCTGCGGCAGTGTGGTACGAGAGAGGTCAGAGACTTCTTTCTGACACCTAAACAGTGCTCAGCTCAAAGGAACTGCCCCTAATCTGAAATGATGTGATGTAGAGCTGGCCTTTCAGCTTCACTGTATATTTAAAGGAAAATGACAGTTAATGACAGGGGTGTCAAAAATGAGCAGATGGAGAGGCTAAGGAAAACATGGCTCTATGGTAAAATTTACTTACAGTTCATCACTGTGCTTAGAATTAGAGGTTACCGTGAAAATGTAGAAGGTTTGAATACCTTTCTATTATTTTTTTTTGAAAAAAAAAGATTTGCCTTATGCACATAGCTTGAAGAAAGCCTGTTGACAAAGTAGACGTATTTTTCCATCGTCAAGCAAAAATCAGTACATACATACACCCACACAGCCTATACTACCTTCCTTTTTCTGTTATCAAATTAAAATATGAAAATAATAATAACAATATTTAATCTCATTCAGTAGATTACTACTTTCCATTTTATCTTGTTGGGAGTAACCATTGCAGTAATTAATCTTCTAGTCATTTTCTTTCTCCCCTTCAGGCATGGAACTTGGGAAACAAAAGCAATATTCAAAACAGAAACCAAGATTTATTGTCAGTTAGTCATAATAGACACCTGCACAGATTACTAATTACAACAAAACCATAAGGTCTGCTGGCACAAATCCTTTCCCATTCTCTCTTTTTATCCACCCCTAGTGACACACCTGCAAGCCTTTAATTGATGTATTTATCTCAGGAGTCCTTGTTAGCATTGCATTATAGCATCACCATTCACGAGGCTACAGTTAAGGTTCGGTCAGCATTTCTACTGTTGAGGCTTCCCTCCCTCCTTCCTTCATTTTCCTCCCTTCCCTCCAACCCCCTTCTCCCAGGCTTTTTAAGGAAATTTGCTCCAGGCTAGAAGTTGAGTAGTGAGGTCTCAGTCCAGGTTCATATGATTCTTTTAATCAAACTAGAAAGAGAATTGGTTTGGAATGTTTTAAAATTATGTTCAAAATGCAAAAACAAACAACAAAAAAAATCCACTAATTTTTTCAAGGCTCATATTTGAACCATAACTTTGATGTATTTTAAAATAATAAAAATTTAGCAAATAATTAGTCCACCACAGGGAATTTTAACATCTGGTATTTCCCTGGAAAGTCAAAAGGAATGAGATCCATAATAACTAAAAAAGAGTTTTTCAAGCAAGTACTGTAATGGATTCCTCTAAAATATAGTAATATACTAGTAAACATTCAGAATATGAACATGAAATAATTATTATCACACAGAGCATAGATAATGTAATTTCTGTCCTCAAATGATGCATATTATTTTGTATTTTTACTTTACAACTGTAAGCAGTTCCTATCCACATATTCCAGAGGATTTATTTGAATTATTTTTGTACAACTGCTCAATATCATTACCTATTCTAAACTAATTTGAAAAAAATAATGTTTAATGATATTGTAGAGCTGCCATTACAAATATTGAAGGTGACATTTATCTATATAAATCTATCTCTGTAGGTATAAAGCCAGAAGGAGAGTAATTTAAATCCATGGGTCTGCCTAATATAGAAGGGGGAAAAGATAAAGAACAGGGATAAATTAAGGGAATTCACTTTGTCTCAGTGTGTCATGTGTCATCTGACAGAGAGAGACTTTAAGAAACAGTTTCTTCTGCATGGATTCTCCCTACACAGCCCAGGCCTCAGTTCAGCAATGTATTTAAAGACTGCATGACATGAAATCAGGACACTGTTTTATATTTCTTGTTGACATGGACCTGGCACAGCCCATCTAGAAGAAGCCTTTCTGTTCCCATCAGGACCTTTCTCCACAAGGCCTATTAGAATTTGACTTACTCAACAGGTTGCTGGAACGACAGCAACAAAACCCAACAAAAATCCAACCAACCAAAAAACCCACCCAAAACAAGTCAACTAGCTTTAATGTGGCTCCTAATTTTGTCTAGCCAACAGATTCTCATTAAAAAATAATTTGTGACCAGTCAGTACATGACTCAGGTTTAGGGTCATTCAGACTGGTTTGGTTTGGTTTTTATTGTGTTTTGAAGATATCCATTTAAATCAAATCCTCTTCTCTTGACAGAACAATTTATCCTACAGGAAGACTCCACAGCAAGGACATGTGGACACTTCTGTAGCACTCCACCTGGACTCAGTAGCTACAAACTGACCCTGGCCTTGATAGGTGTCATGCTGCCCATCAGCAATTACCACTCTGGTTCACTGAACTCCACTTCTGCCTCCTTTTCCAAAAAGTGTAAGCAATTACCCCTTCCTAATGAGCAGGGGTAACTCCTGCAGGGAAGAGTTTGGCCATAAGGATGTAAGCCTTTACGTGTAAGGCATTTTTTGATAGGACACTTGAGTTTCCTGGTATTTATGTGGACTTGGAAGAATTTCTTGGATCTTACAGCCCCTGTACCTCTGTCACTCCACACAGCTCGTACTCTGAGGCTGCAATGTGTTTTGCATATTTTCTGTTTCATAAACTAGTATTGTTCCACAAGCCTGACTCAAGTTAGGCCCTGCAGCTCTTTTAGCAATCTGGGCCTGGACATACCCTACAAACAGCTGTTCTACTTCAAAACATATTGCTTAGAAACAAAGCATTAGATAAAATATTTTAAAACAACCAGCACCCAACACAGATCCAGAATAAGCACATTTCTGCTATTTCACAATTATCTAGACATGTCTATTTTTCCTCTGACATCCTCATTCCCAGCAGCTTTTGGAGCCCAAGTCCCTTTTCCTATCGTCCCTCCTGGGACATTCTCCATTATTAAACTCTGTAGGTATTCTTTGTTCTCCCATGTTCACAGCTTAAGCCTGGTCTGCTGAAAACTAGATGTCTGGAAAACTTGCCAGAAGCTGGGATGCTATGCCAGGGAAGCATGACTATATGCTTGACCTCTTCCTCTGTTCATTCCCTCAGCCTCTGCTACTGGCGGCTGTCAGGTTCCTATTACAAAACCATCTAGTAGTGCCAGCACTGTCCCATAACCACAAGTATTAGCTGGTGAAGAACAATATGAGCCCATTTTTTAAAATTTCTGCCTGTGTTTAGTCATGTCTGTTGACTGAAAGTCAACATATCCAAACATTTAATCTCATCTCAGTAACCAGATGAACACACAGTTTCCATGAATAATAATGATCCTGAGGGCACCTCAGAATCCACCGAATGGGTAAATTCAGTATTTAATTATGGAATATGAGCTGGTATCTAAATATGCATGAGCTGGAATATAAATTTGGGTTAAATAATTGTCCTATAACAGATGTATCCACATCCTCTGAAGTAGGTCGGCCATCTCTGTACTGTGGTGTTCCACGGCTGATGCTGATGTGACCCAAAACAGATGGGATTCTTCACAGAGAAAGGCACTTTACATGTTCCACCTAAAACTAAATTTCACTTCTCTTACAAATAAGGAAGTAAAATTTTGGGGACTGCTGGAAGTTGAGTGCTCCTAAAAGACGTACTAATTCATTTCTAGAAGTGGGAAGCATTTAGAAATGCATTACTCTCTTTCAGATTAAATTCACTACTTCACCAATTGCCACAGCAAAGCCTATGCACCAGTTAAAATCCATTTAAGCTGCATTTTGAGGGCTTAAGTGAGGCTTACATGATGCCTAGGTTTTGTGCTAGTCTTCCACAGAGAGGATGAATCTTACCCTTATGTAAACTAATCAGTTTTGATGTTCTCTCTTCCATTTAAAATCCGTGAATTATTAATCTTTATGTGTACAGTAACTTCTTGAAGCATATTTTATATGCAAATTCATATTAACATCATAGAAACATCTATAATACAGACTGAAATGAATTATGAGGTATTGTGTAAGGGATCCTAGCCATTATGACCTATCAAGTCAAAAATCAGAAATTAAAAAAAATATATTATGCCCCTTAAACACATATTTACATAATAGACTGTAATGGCTCAGAAAAAATCTCTTACAGGATGTAAATAATGCATGTTTTTAGATTTGTTTAAATACATATGCACATGTATTTACATATTAACATGACAGGTTGCAAAGATACTAAATTAACTGGTTTGCGTGGTTTTGTGTTCTACATGAATGTTTTTGAGCACTTAGTACAGAAAAAATTAAAACACAGATATGTACCTTATATTCAAGCAAAGAACCAATTTCCTATTCCTCCTGAAAAACTTAGCATTTATGCTCAAATTCAAATCAATATTCTTGGGCTTGCCAATAATTTATTGTAGATATTTTTAATTCAAGATCTTCATAGTACCTACATGTTGACATACTACCAGCAACTCCACTAATCTACAACAAGAGGAGATGGTAGCATTTGCAGGTAAGAAATTCAGATTTAAACCCTGACATAAATTTTAACTGGCAATAGATTTTGTGAGTTGAGTTATAAAAGGTGGAAGACTGATGATTAAGTTGAATAGATATTCTGAAAATGTTGACCTTGCAAAAGCTGTAAGTTTGTGAGAGCACATCTACTGCCTGTCACACCACTTCAACATCACTTGTGTCTCATCAAAGTTTATACTTCTAATTCAGAAACCTAGAAACACTGAAATGTACATAATGTTTAGCTGAATGAGTAGTGACATGGAAGCCATTATAAACTCTTTAGCGAGCAGAAATTATTTGCATATTAAAACATCTGTAACCACCCCTCTTTGCTTTTAGCCACTTCAAATATTCAGATCCCATGTCATGTAGCATGTAGCTGGATAGATCACAGACTGGCAGAAGAACCTACTGTAACCCAATCTACAAGCCTACACAAGATTATCTCAAAGGTAAAAATTAATACTTCCTACTGACTGCAAGTGTTGTTGCATCAGACTGATAGAAAGTTTGTAGGAATCCATGATGATAAAAAATCTAGTCCTCATACTGTTAGTCCACTGAAAGTCTATTTGAAATAAAAATAATAGTGACAGCCAAATATGTTGATGTCCATAATCATTGTAAATTATAACTGTCAGTGGTCACAAACCTATCGTACGAAAACATAAGGTAACAATTTAACCTTATATTACTACTCTCAGAGAAGAAGACTATTCATAGACAACTAAAGTACTATGGGGATTATAACATATATTCTAAAAATAGAATGTTTTGGGTTTCTCTTTTTTTCTTTTTTCCCCTAAATGGAATATTTCCATATAAAGCACTGTGGGCAGAATTTTTCACTCAGTTTCCGTTGTTGAAATTATACCAGTCTCAATTTAGAGTTTAGAGAGAAGATGTGCATAGTGATTTTAATTCTGAATGGAACGCTGCAAGATACCAGGAAAGCAATAGTTTTAGTCTACAAATAATAGCATCTAACCACAGAGGAGAAAAACGTACCCTCCCTCCTTAAATATATAGCAAAAATAATGCTGAAATTGCAGGCGGTCGCTTATCTTTATGATCTGGACAGTGTGCCTCATTTTCATTTTCTCTCACACAAAGACAGATTGAATGCGTAAAGACAGTTTCTTACAGTTTGAAAAGAGGAACAAAAGGAAGCTATATTATAAATTAATATGAGAACTCAAAGATTTGTTGACTCAAGCTGCGTTAAGAAATATGTAATTTTGGACTCGCTTTTTAGGAAACTGCAATCTCATCAAAATGCCTTTTATATAAAAAGCAATATTCAGGTTTTTGGTTTTGCCAACGTGCACAAAGATGAGACATGCTATGGACATTAATTTTTGCTTGCTTATCTTACATTGTGTCAACTTATATTCACAATTCCATATTTCCACAATTGTTCACATTTTGAAAAAGGAATGGAGAAAGGGAAAAGTAAAATGAATATAACAGAGACATTTAATTAAAGAGCTCATTTGATTATTCACTTTTTTAGAAATACTTGATGACAAATCTTCTGTATTATAAAACATATATTTTGCCAAGAAAAGTGAATCAAAATTATGATGTCAGCACAAAGAATGCATTCAAATACATAAAAATATTTGTCTATGAGTGTAAGGACTCAGAACTGAAATTCCAAACCCTACATGTTATGAAGCTTACTTAGGTTTAGCCATTTCTTGAGATTTGGTGGGGGGGTGGAGTTGTTTGTTTTGGTTTTAGGTTTGTTTCTTGGGATTTCTTTTTTTTTGGTATGTATTTTTTTCTGAATTATAAGTGATCATATGGTTCCTTGGAAAATGAAAAAAACCCAACAAAACAAAATCAACAAAACAACAAGCCACAGACTTTAAGTCTGTAACTAAAACTACTGTATTGCTGTATTCCTTCTGTATGTTCCAACTGCCCTCCAAATAATTACAGAGTGGAGACGTGGCTGTCATTCATGTGTATCTATTCCATTGTGTGAAGAGAGAAAGAAAATGGTTGCCCATACATTAGCACATCACCCATGGCTAGTGCAATGACAAGATAGATTAGGATGTATATTAAATCTCACACATGACTGCCTTTCTGTATCAAGGTAAAAAATACTTGCTCTTACATACATTAGGGACTAGTGTTGGGCTGACATCTACATTAATATTGACAGCATATCAACATTTTTTACATTAACTGAGTCAATAACTAGTCTAAACCTGGTAAAATTTAGATAACAAAAATGAAGAAAATATCTAGCAAGCAGCATTAGATTCTTGTATCTAAGAAAAGAAAATTAACCCCCAAATACTACATTGCTTTTCTGAATTATCAATCCTACAGCAATACATCAACCAGTGTATACAGCTGTGACTTGGTAATCCAATCTCATTTGTCAAACAAGAATTCTAGCAGATAAGGAATGCTTCTAGGAAAAGAAAACCCTGCACAGACAATAACATAAATATTATATACATAGGAGGCTGATTATAAAAAGCTGGATTAGCATCATTGTATTACTTCACCTCCTAAACATTACTTTCACAGACGTGATGAAATTGTCAGGCAGTAATCCCACTTCCACTATAGCTGCTTGTGACAAATGCACACAAAACCTGCACGAACGCAAGACTATTTTCCTATTTTGCAGAGGAGTTAAAATGTTTATTTGTATTTTCCATGTTAAAAAACCTTTAAGTCAAAACCACTATGTAGGTTAGCTTAGGAAAGAGATTTCATTATTTACCTTTGCTGTAAAATCTCCAGTAAATGAGCAGTCGCTTCTCATTCAAAGCCAACGTCTTGGTTTCATTAATAATTAAATGTTGTTTTCCAATGATATCTAGCTATTTTATGCTCTTGTCTTTGAAATATATTATCTTCCAAATGAAGCTCAAAAAAATACTGGCAATGTTTTTAAGGTGCCACACATTTTATAAGCATGCATATGAATGCTGGGAGATTAAAATGTTCATTCTCTCAGATTCAATGTACTCACAGTGAAAGGGGAGAAATGCTAAGAAATCAAAACACAAAAATTTTTGGAACCACCATCCATTGGCCAAAAGCTGATATGTAAATATTTATCATTTCAATCTTATTAATTAGGTTGCTACAGTTGGAAGCAGCCCAGAGTATTATTACTCAGCAAAAATAAAAGCATGAGGCAGCCATGCAAAGTTTAAAGATTTTAAACTCAAGAAGGACTGACATTTCAAGAGTCATTCATCTCAGAACTCACAGACGCTTTTGTTCTACCATCCTTCTCACTGAAGGCTACCTTTCCCCTCTGTTTTAGTGTACTGTTGTAGATGATGAGGCTTAAAGTGATGTTCTTGACAATATTTACCTCCACATGATCCCATCTTTCATTTATTCAAATCCTTGAGAATAGGGATGAAACAGCCCATGAAAAACCTAAGCATATGGACATGAGCTCTTCCATCAGGCAATACTACAGGTAAATAATGGGCAGGAAGAAGAGGCCTCTCTCTACTGTCCTGCTAATGCTCTTCTAGACTCTTCTAGCTAAACATATGAAGGAAAGAGATGTAGAGAAATTCCTGGAATGAAACTGAACTATCATTCTAGTGTTTGAGATGTTGACAGCATCCGTGCTGATTAATTAACATCAGTAAACCCCACTGAAATAGGTTAAAAGAACACTTTAAAATGCAGTGATATTATTGTGATCATTAGGACGGCATATTTCTGTCTTTGCTAATGAATCTTCTTTTATCAGCTCAATAAACTAATGTAGGAGTGCAATTTTTCAATTACATTTTCATAAACAGATGGCAGAATTTAATAAATTAATGTTTATAATAATGGTACAGTTATGAGGCTTGTACTTTTATGTATTTTGCTCTGAAGCTTTTGATACTAAATCCCAATAATGCCAATCTCCTTAGTACAGAGTAGCTTCATGTTCCTAGGTTGCTGTATAATGATCTCTGATCTTTCACTGTAAAGATACGGGTGACTGTAGGTAGTAAGTTTAATTTATTAAATAACAGGGATATTAATCTGTTTGTGAAATTTCATAGGCATTTTAACAAAAGCTTAACCTCCCTGATGATTATTCCTCTGAACGAAAACACGCTGTTGCAGGGCAGAAATGATACTTAAGCGCTATTGCAGAATGCATCTTTTGTTCCTAAATCTTATTTCTAACAGGGGCTAAATGATGCCCCATTTAAAACATTTTCAATTCGCAGAGTCCACATGTGGCCACATCCTAGGATTGCCAGACACAGTGTATGTTTCAGAAAGCTAAACCTCATAAATCTCCAGAAATTCCTCACATCTATTATGTTTACCTTCTGCTGCTGATGAGCCTGTTGGGCTCTGTACAGAGGAAATTACAAGCACTCCAGA
>JAVTVJ010000061.1:1217500-1262500 GCA_034509425.1 Eopsaltria australis | reverse complement strand
ACATACTGCAAAAATAATCACTTTATTGGTGAGAGTTCAGTACAACTCCAGGAGTCTTTCTAATACTTTAGGCTGGGCTGCTTTTTCCTTCAGATATCAAATGGTACAGGTGGTATTTATTTGGACTAAGATTAGTTAGATTACAGCTGGTATCCTGAAATTCTTGCAGACAATAGTTTCTGTATTGGATCAAACGCTGATTTCTACTTTCCTCTGCCCCTTGTTCCCCCTCCATCTTCTCCACCCCATTTTTAACATCTGAAAGTGGTTACTAACAAACTGGTAGGTGAATCTTTCCAACACTATGGAGACATGACACATCTAGTATATTTTTGCAAACTCCTACAGGCTCCTTTTTTCTCTTCCCCCTTTCTATTTTTTTTTTTTTTTTGTGTCAGCTTGATGTGGTGAATTAAATGCCAATTGATGGAAAATTTACAAGTCTGTAGCTGTATTTTCCCCCACTGTTCCCTAAGCCACAGTAAAAAGAACATGTCAGCCCAAGCACCTGTATGTTATGGATCATCACCTGTGAAAACAAACATCATAATTAGGCTCATCAAAACTCTTGGAAAGTGCCCAAAGGAAGAGACTCGTGAGTACCTTGAGCTCTCTATCCTTTCCTCCAGTAAATATATCTAAAAAATATAACCAAGCCTTGACCTATACAAGCAAGGCTTTTCTGTGCCAGTCAGACAGCACGTCACCTCACAACATACAAAAAGGAAAAGGCAATCCAGAATATTGCCTTCTTCACTGCTTTATATATCTAGATTTGCCTAAGGCCACAGAAAAGGGGTGGGGCACGGGGGAGATTTTCACAATGTAATGCACAAACACACTTTCTAGAATGGGAGATGAACTTAAACTCCTTTTTCTTTCTTATGTAAATCCAGTGACTATTTTGTCCAATTAGTATTAAACTGATGTTATTTCTAGAATTTAATCCTACGTTTATTAATAAAGTATACATGTCAGCTCACAAAATAGCCTGTCTCCTTACACTGCAAACAGAGCTTTACTTTCCATGTAGGGTACTTGTGGGACATTCTTACACCAGTTGGTCCTTACTGAATAAAAACTGCATTAATATAAAGGAGCAAGGAGATTCTGAAAGGCACATTTTATTTTGTTTAAATCCAGCACTATCCAGGGCAGAATATTTTTCCTTGTAACTCAGACTTGTGAAAAACAGCAGGCTCTGCCATTCAGCTTGTCTCATCAGCTGTGAGTTTTAATTTGAAGCACTTTTGCAATAAACTTACTTTTTTTGCCAGCCCATCCTCACTAATGTTGCACCACCTAAAGCATTCAGCCACTGCTCTCCCCCCGCAAGCTAGCCAAGCATATCAAGTGTGCCTGCAACACTCACAGCCTAATGAACAATGCACAAAAACAAAAGTAACAGCAAGACTCCTATTATCTGATCTTCCGTAAAACACAAAAACTGCCTTCTCTGGTACAGAGGAAGTGCCAGTAAGCCTGCAGGTGTGAGCCAGTTAAAAGAAAAGGCTCTGGCTAAATAGATTCTTTGACTGCCAGGGATTAGAGTCATGGCACCAGTGGTAACACACATCTTTTCCTTTAATTTACAAAATTTTCTCACGAGTTTGCAAGAGTTCACCCCATCAGGGGCTTTCTGAGGCCATTGAAATGTCTTAAGTTTTAATTAAGTTGGAGTTGTCAGAAGAAAGCTTTTTTGGCACAGAGTCAGGGTCATTAATTACTGCTATCTTTGTTTCTTTCAGAAAAAAGAACTCTACTGACTTGTTGGGTTACTTACACAGCCTGCATTTTCTATCCTGCAGTCCTTATTCACCTCCAAGCAAGGCTTGATTAAGCAGTTTACCAATTACTTCCATCAATCTGGTTTACAAGTCCTATGGGTAATCATAACTTCAGAAGCTTTCCTCTCTGCTGATTCGAGGTACAGTACAGTAGTAATGAAAGCAGCATTAGTGTTGGAACCACAAAGCATTTTAAATTTCTAGATTTTCCACCCAAAATGATACTTGAATCACACTCCCCATTTTATCATTTAGTACACATCCTCTTATATGCTTTTTGCTGGATGGCCAGTTATTAGCAGACACCAGCCATGCTGCATAAAACTAAGCAAAATAAATATAATTTCCTTGCTGTCTCACAATTCTGGGGTTAAAGTTAATGGTTTTTATCAGTCAAATACCTCTGAACAAGGTTGCATTCAAATCAAAGGACATGGTATCTGCATTAGACAATAGTAAAAACTTTATTGCTAGGTGCCACTTATCAAAAAATTTAAAAGTCTAGAATAATAAGCTGAAATTGCTACCCTATGACAATTATTCACTGGCCTAAGTAAAGGCTAATCTGTGGGCATCATTTTTACCA
Source organism: Eopsaltria australis (assembly GCA_034509425.1). Taxonomy (NCBI): domain Eukaryota; kingdom Metazoa; phylum Chordata; class Aves; order Passeriformes; family Petroicidae; genus Eopsaltria; species Eopsaltria australis. The sequence continues at coordinate 1,260,127 of JAVTVJ010000061.1, read as the reverse complement.
GATGCATTCACATCATAAAAAAGCCAACGCCGTAACTGGTACTAATTTGCTGCTTCATCAGAGTTTGAGATATGGGGAATGCACTGTCTCCCTCCTTTCTAGAGATATAATGGCCTCGAGGCTCAGTGTGAAAGACAGTGTTGTACAATGACATTCTATTTATTGATTCCATAGATAAAGGGAAGATTTTGGATTCGAAGTTTGCCCATTCTTTGTGTCTGGTGGTCATTAATTTCGTATGTATACACAATTAACAAATACTCCTCTAAAATACACCAGAGTTTTTGATAGCCATATAACTTCACATGCCCGGTAAAATCTTGGGTTTAGCCAAAGTGTTTTGCATAAATACCATTACCATTATTGGACAGCTTGATAACTATATATCTTTCTAAGTACACTGCTTGTTCATTTAAATGAAGTTTGTTTTATCAAAATCTTCAAATTCCTTGAAGCCTGCAAAAGGCCTATGTCAAGCTACATATTTTTTACTGTTTTTAATAAAAACATTGTCAAAATAATATTTTTTCAGAAACTCTGACTTGGATTTCTGATTTATAGAGTATACTTTACCATTCTGAGCTACTCAGCTTAGCAAGTGGTTGCTCAGAGACTGCAAGACCTGAAATGTCTGTGGTGTAGTATAAATTATTTTGATCCTCCCTTGGGTATTTACTTAATTTCTCACCCATTTACTGTATTTCGCATAAAATGGCAGAAGTGAGATAGAAACTATTAGAAATCTGGAAATACTAGTAAGAACATGAAGCAGCTCTAGGAAGTTAGGATACCTGCAACAGAGGCAATTTACTGATAAAGAAACTACTTTGCTGTGAATTATGTTTCTGTTTGTTACCTCTGTTTTCCTAAATCCAACATCCAAAGTAGCAATTCCATAGATATTGCAGCAGATACTTCTTTAATAAAATATTAAAAGTGGTTCTAAAAGGAGATTACAAAACTCTGTTGAACCTTCTTATAAAACAGCTATCTTCTCTACCTATAGCTTTTTTTCCCCTAACAACACAGAACTGCATTGATCTTTGTTACTGTTTTCATTTTTTTTTCACCTTAGTTAAAATCATCCCTATCACCAAAAACTTTCTAGCCACTTATGTCTGCAGGATGAATCTATATAGAGATACACAGCTGTCATCATATCTCTGAATCCTTTCTTTCCACACACAATCCCACTGTCACCAGCTCCGCCAGTGTAGACCTGCAACTTGTTGATGAAGTGCTCTTGAAATGGAACACTGGAAGAACCTAACCTCAGGGACTTGCTCTCCCACCCTTATGTTGTTCAGCCTGCATCCACCCCCACTATAGTTACGGTACCTGCACCTACAACACTGTGAATGGACACTAGAACGTAGGCTCTTTTCTCTCTCCTTTAGGAAGGACTTGACCCAGCCTTTTTGGAGCTCCAGCTTATTTCTTTTTTCTTCTGTAGTTGAACAATATCTTTAAAATCCATCTCTCTCTTTAAATAAACACACACAGAAATAAATACACTGATAAGAAAAGACCTACGAGGCTGCCACTGTCAAAAAGCCTGTTTAAGAGGCTTAGCTTTTTTATTCTACAGCTAACTGCAATTCCAACCCTTTTTAGCCGTGATGAGAAATAGGAAACTTTAATAGCCTTGTTCTGGTCTTAAATGCTGTGTGTGTGCACCAGCATATATATTTTAAAAATTGGAAACCTTTACATGAACACAGTACATCAAAAGCTGTTTTAACAAGCTGATTTAACAAGGCATTAAGATGCGTATTCAACCAAGGAGGTGGAGACTCAAATTCTGTAAATTTATGAACACAAATGTAGCACAAGTACTGTTAAAAAAAAAGAGTTTGTGCATTCTTTCTGAGTATTCATCTCAACTTATACTTTTCACTGTGAGCTTAGTTCTTTATTCACAACCCTCAATTTGACTGCTAGAGAGAACTAGCAACTACTGCTTTATTCAATATTACTTGAACATACTGGATTATTCCCTTGCAATTTTGGTTCTTTGCATGATTTTAGCTTATTTAAGCTAAAATAACATAACAATATAACCAGGCTACTTGACCTGAAGAGTCTCTGTCTTAAGAAGTGCATTGCTAATATATCTAAGTAAGGGTGAAAAAAACCCCAAACATGTTACAGTAACAATAGACTAGTAGAACCTCTTAAATGAAATACTTGTTTCATGATGAAATTCCATTTCTGTTCTTTAACAAGCAGCAAGTTGTAAGACGTTTAGACAGGTTCATCTACCAGTAGAAAAATAGTCAGTATGAGAGACAGCATTTATCTGTATTGACAACTTTGCTGAAGGTCAACAAATAAGTATATTTCTGTGCTGATATTAAGAGATACTTTTATAAAATGAAAGAGAGAGCAGTAGATCCTTCCATTTTAATAAAAATGAATTTTCAGTGGCATCAGTAAGTAAAAATCTCTGTTGGTTCCTTCTGTATTAGAAACAGTACTGCAATACATATTTCTCCATTTTTTTCCTTATCAATGTGTCAATACACGTACTTACATTCTGCAGTAGTTGGTGTGACATGAAAAATTATAATGGATATTATCCACATATTTCCTGTTCTACGACGGGCACAGATGAGATACAGTTCTCTAGCATCCTGTTTGTATTAACTCTAGGTAATAAACATGCATTTGTATATCAGAAATAGAACACTGGCAAAAAGGCCAAGGCAACTAGGACTTGGTTGACTTTCTAGAATCACCAAAAGCAGAGAAAACCAGCTGGATACAAATCAAAAGGCCTCCAGCACCCACACGTGCCTGGAGCAACAGCTGTACGTATAGAAGGACTCAGTGACTGTTTCATCCTTTTGCACCTGATTTCAGGAGTCACTGCTCCAAAAGACAGTATTTCCTGTATTTCTGCTTCTACCAAAGACAGCCCTCTTCCACAAAAGCAAACTTAGGTAAAAGGGTAAGTGGAGTCCCCTATAGAAATTACAAAGTTACCAAGTTTCACTAATCGACTGCTTTAAAGTAGGGCATACATAGTAGTATAAAGATAGATAGATAGATAGATAGATAGATAGATAGATAGATAGATTTATAAACACACAATGTAACCTTTGACTGAGTGGCTGAAAAATATGCAGACTGCAAATGTCCAAAAATCTAAGCAAACAGGTAAGGGTAAGTGTCTTTAAAATGGTCTTTTCTTCTGGTTAGACTTCTTTCAGCTACTGTGTCAGAAAAGGAAATTAACACATCCTGCTGCAGATCACCTTGCAACGAACTGAACCACTTGGGCTAGAGGCACTTTATTATGGTTAATTTGGTGCCAAGATGTCATGGTTAACGAAATACCTGACCCAGAAAAAAATGAAATTAACATGTTTGGTGTGCAGATACTTGGTTAAACAGTAACTACTGTTCTTTTTACTCGCCTTATATAGAAACATGAAAATTAAAGCTGAAAAAGACAGCAGCGTTCATCCATCTGTGCAGAATTACTTCCTATTATATGCTTCAAACTTCATTGTCCAGTCTCATTTCACTACGAGAGAGCTTCCAATTACGATACCTATTCATATCTATTATTATTTTATGACATGCCTAAAGCTGTGAGCAATATTATATCTTATCATAGTGTGTAGAAAGGGGGTCCATCCCATTTCTAGTATACAACATGATGCAAACAAGAACAAAACTGTTGGGGTGGGGGCAGTTGCTTCTTGTATCATATTGCAAATTTATACCAAATTTGCTACCCGCTATCACCCCTGCCTTTTTTTACACATCAATTCTTTACAAGCATCTTTCTCCTGTGGAATATCTGTGTTTTGCATTATTATTTCAGCAGATGTATCGGATCCCATTTGCCAGGTTGAATCCCATTTTGTGATTTCCTCTCCATATTTCTAACCTGTCTTCACTTTTTTATATCTCTGCACTCTGTCCTCACTGGTGTTGGCAACACCTTCCAGTTTTATTACGAGCCACAGATTTAATAAATTGCCTGTTTACCTCCCCTTCCTTAATCACATGATCAACAAATTAAGTGTGCCACTCACAACTGCAGAAGGCCTCTAGACACCTTACTCCATCCCCAAAGTCCAACTTGAACTCCTGCAACCAAACAACAAATTCACATGGCAATATGGGCACACCCATGGCCATTTCAACTGCCCAAAACCTTTTCCAAAATTCTGCATCTATTCCTTCCTTTAAGCAAAGGTCTGTGAGGCTGTTTCCTCCATACTATTTTTTTAATTAAATCACAGTTTCCAAATATTTTTGCCTGACTTTCTGCAGTTAAACTAATTTATCCCCCTCACTACATCATATTCTCTGGAAATTGCATTCCTGTGCTTCCTCAGGAAGTGATCCAAGGTTCACTTGGACATCCTGCAACCATGTTCTCCTCCATGTTGCTCAAAGAGCTGGAAAAAATGGAGGAGTTCCACTAGATGTCATGGTGTCTCCTTCTTCCTGACACTTCAGAAGCTCCTGGGTACACCCTCTTGAGCCCAGGGACCAGGAGAAGAGAAATATTGAGAATATCCACCCAGGAAGTCTATGGGAAAGCAAGCACAGAAGACCACTTCTGGTATTTATCTTTGTGTTCACGTTTGTTTCCATACTCTGTGTGTGCATAGCTCAGGAACAAACTGTGGTCAAGAACTCTTGGAAGCACAGCTCCATCTTATCATCTGCACATAAAGCAGTCAGAGGGGCCAGGCAGCAGGAAAGAGGCAAGTAGCACCTGCCTGGATATTCCTGGCCTCCTGAAAATGCCTTTGGGCTTAGCATGTGGAGACAAGACAAAGAATGGGGAAAAAACTTCAGTGTCAGAGCAATAATATTTGTTATCTAATTCCTTAATCATTGTTATTACTTCAGATAGACCACAAATCTTTATGCAATCATGAAGATATGTACACATAGAGAATGAACAAAAAAAAAAACCCAACCCAGTATTCCTACTCTTCTCATCCTTCTAACCACTCTACTTTTAGGTCATCTTCGACTAAGGCATATCAAGTCAAAAATTAAATTGTTTTGGGGTAAAGATTATTTCTTGCAGCTTCAGTAAAGTTCCTATCACACTACTAGGTTTTATAAGCAACAACAGGCTATGGTAATTACCAGAATTACTCTTTTTTCCTTTTTTAAAGATTGGTATTAGATTTGCTTTTTCCCAATCTTACGATAATTCCTCAATTGTACTTTACTTTTCAGAAATAATTACTAGTGATTATGTAAATTCATTATCTGTGTCTCTTAAGACCATACCATGCTTATCATCCAGACCTGCTGATTTACTTTATTCCATTTTTTTCTAAGTATTGCCTTACTCTTTTTTATCAACAACTATTTTGAAAAGGTCTTAATTACTTGAGCTATTATGTCCTTACTCCTTTCATTTTTCTTGTCAAAGACTGATTCTGAAAGTAGCTCAGTACATCAGCCATTTCAGAACCAGCTTTCATTTTTTCACCCTCTTTATTTATTATTGAGCTTAGTTTTTCATTCCATTATTTCTTTTTTTCCCAATATATTTGAAATGCTATTCTTATTTCCCCTGGCTCCTTTGGTTAGTATTAACTCATTCTGCTTTTGCATTTCTTTTAACTTTTCCAGGTCTTAAAAGAGTTTTAATTTTCCTGGTTGTTTCCATCTTTCACTTTTGCCTTGGGAGAGATCTGGCTTTCACAGATCTTTGAGCAGCCCCCGGTGAAACTACATCAACTTCTCCTTATCCCATATATTTTCGTATTTCTCAAAGCTATAGTTCAGTGCCTTTTAGAGAGGCAAGTCACAGCTGGAAAACATGATTGGGAATATCTGATTGCTATTTTCAATTCTGATTGAGCTGTATAACATAATAAATGATTTGACAATCCTGTGACTCAGTTTCTCCATCAGAGCAACCTGTATATTATCTATGTCTCCAGAGGACTGTGCTAACACTTATTTAATATGAATATATCCTCTTACTTTCTTAAGTATCATAAACATGGAAACTCTTTTGATTTTATAGGGTTCTACAATAAAGTTTCTGAAGGGGAGAAATAGGCCAAATTCCTCTCTTTCACACTGAACATCCTAAAGCATCTACAAAATCAGTCTAGCTCAAAGCAACAAAAGGTTGGAATTTGCTTCAGTTATTATATATGAATAAGATTTTAAACACTTCTTTACGCTCATTAGGTGCAATTTTCTATCTGATTATCTCTGTTTGGCTGCAAAATATGCAAATACCTGACATGTTTGGCCATTTCCTCTATTTATAGAACTTTAAAAAGCTGTTGCTTTAGATTTGGTGTGTTTTACAATATTATGGCTAGAAAAGGCATATCCTACTAAAATTCCACCCGTCAGAATTCAGTGCTCTTTGGAAAAAGGAAAAATTATCACTTGCAAGGCCAGTAGTGGAAAAAAAAAAACAGCATTAGCAGTCCTGAACTGCAAAGCAAACAATGAAAACAATTTGCTAATAATTTGTCAAATTTCTAGCTTTGTTGCCACTGCTAAATGCTTAAATGTGTGCATGAGTATGACAGCAGCAACTGACACAACATTTTTATGAAAGAGGAAAAAACAATGGGACCATAAAATCCTGTATTTTAATAAGAAACTCAAGAACAGCAGAAGGAGTCTCAGAAATTGAGTCAGTTCTTTCTTACTTTCATCTCTTCCTTCTCTCAACTCCAGCTCTGGAAGGAAAATAAAGCTGAAATTGAAAAATTAAATGCTAATTTTAAATATACGGATATCCAAATCCCCTATGTTCAAACAAACCCCAATGAAATTAGTATACCCCGGTGAAAATAAATGTCCTGATCACTCTTTCCCTCTGGAATTCTCTGCTTTTCCAGGTGCCTGCAGTGAGATCTCTTGCAATAGTGGAGTAGTCCAATCTTTGATACTTAATTGTACTGGATTACTGTTTGGCAATGAACCAAGTGGTTGGCCTGGGGACAGATCATTTTATTTAACGGCTCATCACCAGAACCTCACCAGCATGCAAACAAAAATCACTATTCTGCTGCTGCCAAAAGACTGTAAGAACACAGGAGGCTAATCAGCCTGGGAGACACTCATCTAATGACATACACAGGTAAGCGTCCACTTAAAAAAATGAAGGGCAAAAGGCCAAAAAAAGACTCAAAAACTTGACATTATGAAGAACCAGAAATCCACAGCAAAGAGACACTTTTATCTTAAGGAAAAATCAACTAAAATCAAAACAAGTAGGGGGTTTTTTATGGTTAATTACCATTACACTTAAAACAACTTGTTACTTATTGTTTGTGTAATTTAGGCTTGAGGGAGGAATATGTGAAAAGTTCTGCTCCAAAAAAGCTTCAAGGAAATAATTTATGAGAGCTCACAGATAAGAGCCTTTACATTTGATTTCTATAATAAATTGTTTTATTTTAAAAGTAAAACATCATGTAAATTAATTCATCCCTCAAGCAACATGTAGAAAATGCCTCAGACATGTTTCGACAAATGTTCAGTCTTCAGCTATGTTCATTATAATGTTCTACTATGATAATAAGTGCTCTGTAAATCAATAAGTAAAACTACACGGTGCCCAATTTAGAAACGCAGCTTCCGTCTCCTCTTGTCCTTAGCAGAAGCAAACAGCTTTAGTACAGTTGTGTCCTCTCCTCCACTGTGACTGCAGAAAGATTATGAAAGGCATTTTGTGTGACTGGTTACGAAAGACACACAGCAGGGCAGTGAAAAGTTTTATGGGGGCTGTAGCAAATATCAACAGTTTACAGGGAAGGAGAAAAACAGGTGTCAAAAGGGATTGTTTTCACCTCCAAGCAATGAGGTGAGTGAGGAAAAGAAACTAAATCCTATCAACTCACAAAATTCCATTTCTTTCTCTTTCTTTCTTTGTCTCCTCCTAATTAGCAGCCAGGTTCTTTACTATTACATGAAATTTCCTATAAGGTTTTCTGGAAAAATTCACCGTCTCTTCTCCTCTCTTTTTCTTTTTAATGCCTCTCCACACAATCTTTTCATCTTTTGTTTCATTTCCATGCTGCAAGGACACAGTTCAGACAGGGGGTTTGATACTGCAGACCTAGTGAGGAAGAAGATAATTTGTTCCTTGCGACCAAGTTTTTCAGGGATACCAAAGAGACAGGGGTCAGCCTGACTCCTTTGAATTTCCACCTCCTGCTAGTCATCCCCTTTCATAGGTGCTGCTTGCTGCCAGGTCAGTAGGGTTTTTTTCCCTTAAGTACTAGATACAATCCAGATTGAAGGTGCTTTTCTAAATAAACAGACTATAAAGCACAACAATGAGTTTTTAACATAAACACAAAAAAATTTCAAATGTAAGCAACTTTGTACATACTGTTTACTACAGCCTTTTCTTAATCAAGATGTTTGCAGAAAAGCCTGACACACAGGTACTACAAGCTTATATAATAGGAAACATGTTGGTATCTTTGCAGATACTGAATTCCTGTAGAACACTATGCTCTAACCAAGTAGAAAACAGCATCAGGTAACCATGTGATGAAGCATAACTCCCTGTTGTCATATGCTTACATGTCTTAGTGCACATACACAAAAACAAGTATGTATTTTATGTACAAACACAAGATCAATGTGACAACACGTAGCATGTCCTCATTCTCCAACTGTCGTATTAAACTTGGCCATGTTAAAGATCACAGTTTCTCTGCCATCCAGACAAAATAAAGAGTTGAAGAGACAGGCTGCAGAAGGAAGCACATATTAAAAGTTTATAGATGGGTCCCTAAAAATACACATTTATAATAAAAGCAATCAAACATACAGAAGCAATGATCAGGATCACTGAGCAAAATCTTGCATAGAGCAACAAAGAAATATAGGAAACAAATTGCCTTCTGGCACTACCAATAGTAATATCATAAAGATGATAGCTATTTTCTACAAATAAATCTAAAATGACCTTTTGGGCCACATACAGTCTGTGATAATTTGTAATTTACTTTCCTTGATAATCATTTCACTGGAGGCCTGCATTTTCCTTAATTTACCATATAGGATGAGTTAAGAGCAAAGACACCAAGAAGCAGAGACAGTGAATTAGCTGGGGTTAGAAGCAAAATTTCTACTAGGCAGCTAATTCTTTGAACACTGGGCCACATAATTTTAAATTACTTAAACATCTGTACAAGAAACAAATAAATCCTGAAGGGTCAAATCCTGCAGTCTTTACTCAGACAAAATTCCCATTGACTCATGGGATTTGACCCTTAGTTGGGAATATGCACAGGTTCAGACAATCTTTTTCAAGCTCAGATGTGGAAATTCTCTTTGGAGCAGAGAAGTCCTCAGGGAAAGGCTTTCTGATACCACAAGCATCCAAGACACTAGTCTGGGCTAATCACTAACAGGTTAGCATCTCTGCAAATAATACTGTCTAACAGCAGAGGAATGTGTAGTCTGGTTCTCATAAAATTTCAAACCTGGGACAAAACAGAAGAATCTGGTAGAGCTACCTCTTTTTTCATCTGAATTAATAACACATTATCAGTTCGGTAAGAAAATATGAACTGTTATTATCAAGCTTCCAGATATACAATGAAACTTGGAAGCAAGTATAGCAGTAAATATTTGCTACTGCATAGTCACAGTAAATACCAAATATCGAATACTTATTTTTTTCAGCATTGTTTCACTTTATAAATACTTAATGAGTTATGCTATAAAACTGTAAAATAATCCTAAATTTGAACATCCTCTGAAAAATAAAAAAAAAAAGCTACCACAAGAAAATACTCTCTCTTTCCTTAGAGAAAGACAAGGAATTCCACAGCAGACAAAAGTAAAGGCCAAATTCTAGTATCTCTTTGCTTTAAAAATAACTGACACAAAATTTGACCCAGCTTAACAGTCAGTAATTTTTTTTTGAGGGGTGGATTTTCAGCTTTAGAAGCTCAGCTTGAGATAGTACAGGCCAAATTTTCACAAAGAATAAACAAAGCAGACCAGCATCTGAAGGTGCTCAGCACCCCTGTAAATGCAGGTGTAAGGTACATGAACCAGTGCATCCGCATTAAGCAACTTCTTTTCAACAGCTGGTACAAAGTGCTGGCAAGCTTTTGCTGGCCACTCTGCCAGGCTGATGGATTTATATATTCATCCACGGGAGAAAGAGTCCAGGGTAGCAGATGCCCACAAAGTGAAGGGGAAGTTTGTCACCTGGGGAAAGCATGCAGAGATCAGAGGATCCAAGTACTGCTGCAGAAACTCTGCTCCCGGCAGGCGTCTTAATTCCACTTACAGAAGGTTCTCCCTGGCTACAACGTCCTGAGGACCCACAGATTTGAATTTTTCACAGCCTATTCCTTTTCCTTGGGAATCCTTACAGAATTACGAGGAATGGTATTATTAAGCATCCTTAGCTATTACACATCCCGTATGTGTCCAATGTCTCCCTCAGAAGAGATCCTAGATGTGCACAGCGACCAACTTAAAGTCTTAGGATGAAAAGGGATGGTCTATACTAAGTCTCTGTGTCTCAGAAAGGACAGACCAACAATTTCAGAGCCACAGAAGCACATCTGCAGGGATGCAATACAGAAATATCAGATCTGGTAGAGAAAGAAACTACGCAAGGGAAGTAACATTAAAAGCATGTTCTGACAGAGGTAAATATTTTTTTCTTATTTAAAATTCTTTTAAAGTATTAGATTTTTGTCTTAAGTACTTATTCCTGATTATTACATTGGTTTAGCCTACCGAAAAGTGAAATAGAACAAAAAAAGTGAAAGCCCAAAATTGCTTTCCATAAACAGAATAGATTAAAAAAATTATGATGGCAAGTGAATCCCACTTTATCACTCTGACTGGAATTTCTATTGCAGAAACACAAAAGTCTGATTTATTTTTAAAGCATTTTAAACACATACCAACATTACTTGGAAACAGGCCAGGTAAAAAAATTCCATCAGAACTGACACCCTACAAACACATGTTACCAGTAACCACTATTGAGCCTAAAGAAATAAATGAAATGCTATACCTTTGGCAATGCAAGACTTGGCACTTTGTCAAAGATTCATAGCAGCAAGGTATATATCTACTTTAAATATACAGAAAGCACAGGACTATGTATTAAACACATGCACTGCCCCTCCCCCTGCTTAAGAGAAGTCTTTTGCCCCTACAACTTTTAGAGTTACTTAAGGTCTTTTTTAAAAACAAACCACTATGCTACTTGTATTCCATAGCTGACAAAAAATCATGACTATGAATTCTCAGAAAATCTAATCCTTGCAAAAACAAGCTTTACCTGATTTTTATTCAGTCTAGCTTAAAAAACAGGAGAGGAAGAAGATCCAGCATAGGTGATCATACTTTGAGGTGAGAGAATACATTCTTGAAAATATTACCTCTAACAGAACTGACAGGTTTATTAGGGCTCTGGATATCTCTACCAAATCATGGCCTGAAAGGCCATCATCATCTTTAGCAGTCAATTAAATAAGAGGAAACAAATTCAAATTTAATATAAACAGGAGAGGTTTCTAGGGTCAAAAAACTATCTACAATATCCGTGTTAGCCGCATCTTTACCTACTCCATAACAAGACAACCTCAAACAAATGGCAATTCTCAAACAGCAAATGATGTTTCTGTAGAACACTACAAAGCACACTTATGGAGTGTTTTACAGGAAGCACAAGGGTAGACTTAAAATACCCCAAGATCTGCTTGTACTTTGGGGTAGTTTACGCTCAGAGTTATTATCAGAGTGATTCCATGGGAAGAAAATAAATAATAATTTTAAAAGACATGTCTTTTGAAAATAATGCTTCTACTCAGTTGCTAAAAATGCAAACTCACTAAAAGACAGAGCAAATTTCACTTCTCTTCACATATTTGAATGTGCATTTGAATACTGCATGTGGAATACAACCGCTGAAGTCAGGAGTCAAATGTCCTATTCGCATTAACCTTCCATTAGCAAACACGGTGAAAAAAATTCCTATGCTACTGCTACAACATGTGGAGGCACAACAACCAAGATTTTATGGCAAAAAATTCAGGCTTGCAAGACTTTAGGCATATTCAAGGGGGATTGCATGTGGACCAGCAGATGAAATCACACGCATCTGTGGTGCTGAGGACAGGTGTTAATTTTAAAATCTGTTCACTAGCCTAAAGGTGCAAGGGAGATGGCCTTTCTCCTGCTCAGCTTCTAACAGTAAATGATATCACCTTTTAGGAATTTTTTTCTGGTAATGAAAGCCATGGTGGGCTGGAGGGAGAGAGTAAGGGACATCTGGATCCTCTTCTGGAATGACAATTAGGCAGTGGTCCATATTAACAACAGGCGGCCAGTAAAATCACCCAGGCTCATGCATCAGATATAAAGTGATTACCTTCAAATATTGATTTTACAGCAAGACTGGTCCCAGAGGTTATAATGGTTGCTGCTTGTTTCTAAGTGGACAGGTTTTGAGCACTGGAAGTGAACTCTGCAAGGAGCTATTACTCCTCAACAAATATTTCATGCACTTTTGGTGGTTAGTGCCATGGAGACTATCCCAACAATCAGTGTGTCTAAGGAATAGAAGAAATTATTAGGCCAAAGTATTTTGTTGTTGCTTGCTTTCCCTATCTTTTATGTCACAGTGACTTTGGACATTTTGCTATGAGACTTAAAGTTCTCCAATTACTCTAATAAGGCCAGTGAGTCATACAGCTCTCCTACTGCTTGAAGAAAGTGGGGTTTGGGTAAGTGCTAATGATGTAAGGCTTGAGACAGGACAAGGTTACAGTGGTTCTCCACAGCATGCAGGGATATACACAGATACATTCTGGGGCTGGATGGGCATACCTGCTTTGAGGCTTTTACACTTGCAGTGTATGGATATTTGGGGATACAGCACATCCACAAGTCAGGCACAAACATGAACTGCTTTTTGTCACAGCCGTGTGTGCTTCTATGTGGCACTCACACTGCTGTTTGTTCTCTTCCTCCAGAAGAAAGTTACCTGAATGCAACCTTTTCCTGAATCTGTGACAAATTCAAGCTGCCTTTGCAAGACTTATCTTTACAAATGCCTGTGATAGCCTGAAGCAGACATAGCCAGCAGGTGCCTGAGCCTCCAAACATCAATAGGCTGTGGCCGGACCAGGGTTTGGTGCAGAGCTTGGCTCCATCACCCAGCTGGGTCCCATCTGAGGGACCTACTGTACAATCAGCCCTAATGCCCTCAAATGAGCATCTCTTGTGCACTTCCCTCAAGGGCTACAGTAATGTTTTCTACTTACAGCCACTTGTGAAGACCACTGAAAAATGGCAGCTAATGCTGAAAGCAGCTGCCCACTTACTTAGCAAATTTTCCTGTAGATAGCACTTATGTTCTTGACACTGCAGCTGCTACTAGTTCCTATCTACGTGAATCTTTAAGAATTTCTTTAGATGAGGGTTTCTAACACATCAAAATATGTTTCCTAGCACAACTCAAAAGCCTTTAACTCAGCTGGGTTGAGTTAAACCTTCAGAGAAAACTAAGGTTTTAACTTGACGAGGTTCTAATGTGAAAGTTTATATTGTTTGGTTATGTCATGTTTAAAATGTACTAGCTAACTAGTTCTCATCAAAGTTGTTAACTAAAATATTAGTATCTACATGCTGTCTCAGTTTCTGCCTCTCCCTCTTGACTGTGTCTAACAGCAGGTTCTAGGCAAGCTTTAAAACTGAGCAACATCAGCTGGTGTCAGTGGAAGTCCCTTGATCACAGTGTCCAGCCGCTGTAACAAAAAAGTTCTGCAGTTTCTGTAAGGTACCAACACCATCGTGGTATCAGCAGCCATGCTCCCACTGAAAATAGGTTGAGTTGAGAAATTTTACAAAATGTTTCTTAGTTCTAACCATTTGGGCTTAAAATATTATAAGGACAGAATAAGGAAAAAGTTATTTTTCCTTTAAAAAAAGAAAAAGTATTTTCTGTTTAGAAACTCAAAACAGCATGTGTTATGCTGGCAGTGACCTTTATTTTGAATATAATGTAAAATTGCAACCTTTTATTGTCTTATGACTGTTACTGGTTATTCTATAAAATACAACCAATTTTTTTAAACTACTGTTGCTCTCTTAGGTACATTTGGATACCCACATAACTTGTGGTACCCATGTATTCATATATTAGACAGCTCACATATTTGCCCTAGTACATATCACTTTAATTTGAGCTAACACCATTGAAATATATAAAGAATGTCCCTGACACTCAGATGAAAGATTTGACTGAAGCATCACAAAAACACATTGAGCAATCAACACCAACACACAGCTAAAATAGATTCTCTTTTTGCATAGGAGGACATTGTTGCTGACATCTTAAGCCTAATATAACATGAAATTAGCAGAAAACATCAAGAAAAATCCACCTCCAGGTATGTCATCTGTAACAGCATGTGATCCTCTAGATATACTCCATTAACACAGACAAACTTTCAGAAAGTATAATATGATTCCTGATGGAGGGACTAACTGTCCACTATTAGATATTCTGATGCCTGTTGAAATATGCTAGTAAGTCTAGCATAAATATAAATTGCCAAGATGACTTATTGATATGCAAAGTTACCATTTGTAATAGGCCTTCAAATACTATATATGCCTCTTGGCTACCTTTGACAATACGATAGCATGTAATATCTTTTTCTTGACCTTTCTTGCTGAGTACTTTCAAAATCTTTCAGGTGCAGATCAGTACAGCGGGACTAAATCTCCAGGCAATTGCTAGGTCTCTACTGGGCAGTAATGAAGATGAAACTGTACTTTTATTCTGTGGTATGGTCTTCCCCATTCAATACGACTGGGGAAATTAATAAAACATGAAATTTATTGTAAAAATCCAGATAGTTTCTGGCTTTTACAGAAGTGTTATGGAATGATAAGGACACAAATCAGCTTCTCTCTCTTATAAGGTCTAAGGAAGAGAGAGACATGATAGCAAGCTTCTATCCCTAAGGTTAAAGGCTCATTTTTAAAATTTTCCTCTGAGCCACTTCAGAGCCAGAAACATCCCAAAGACAGAGAGACAGAACAATGAAGAGTCATTTGCTTCCTCAATATTTCTCAAGGGAATACATCTGTAAATAACAGTTAGGAGTTTCAGGTGATTCCTGGCAAGCCACGTGCAGCAATCCAATGCAACTTCTAAGGCCATAACAGAAACAAAGTTGGTATGCAGGATTTTTATTTACCTTTATATTGCTCAGGCTGTGTTTCAGTTCTCACAATATCCTCACTGATCCACGTTCTGACAACTGTATCAGTTCGGGTAGCACCTTATTCTCCAAAGGACATCAAAATACTTGAAAGATTCGTCACAGAAGAAAGTATTCTTTGTCAGACTATTCCTGTCAGAATAGACCTTGGATGATGACTCACTGGGCAGGAATGCAGAGCATCGCTATTATTCATTTACCATTTAATGATACAGACTTTTAAAGTACAGCTCATACTAGAGTGTTCTAAATCCTCAGTGTGAAGAAATCTCAAATCAGCTGAAAATTATTCGAGGCCTTCAAACTGCCATGTTACTTAAAATCAGCAAAAGTAGAGAAAGGAGACATGCAGATAATAAAGCAATCAATAAGACAGCCTGTTTGAAAAATGTTTTAGGAATGGTGATGTCAAAATAAGCTTTTTTTAAAAATCACATCTATATGGGCTTCCAATATAAATCTAATTGGGTCAAGTATTTTAATTACACTTTACATTGCTAGTGTTAATACCAAAAGAAGACTATTTCACAAATCCATTTTTTGCCAGTTTTTCATATTTCATCTTTCATTTTGATCTGATTCCTTAATACTGCATCATTCATTTGTAGTGGTTGAGATATCCTACTTGTTTATAATTGCAGAATATTTATTCTTTATAAATACTCTCTCTCTCTCTTCACGTTCTGTACTTTGAATATATCCAGAACTTTCAGGAAAAGCTTAGAATGAACAGATCAAAACTGATCTGTAGTACAGATACCAATTGATTTCTGTTAATGCAAATTCCATCCACTGATTTTTGAAAATAAACATTCAATGATTTTTTTCCCCATTATCAATGTTTGACATGACACTCAAGGATACATTTAAATCAGACACACAGAACTCTTGGACTGATGTAAGAGTGTTAGGTTAAACTCATTTTTTAAAAAAATTATATTTTAATCCCTAAAGGATAAACATTTATCCTCTAAGATACAGGGATAAAGATTTTAATGGCATCTTGCTTTGGGATTCAAAATAAATAAGGCAAAGATGAGTTTCCATCTTCTTAAAACTAAATTACAGAGATTAAAATATATAAACACAAAATGAAGGTATTCCATTTGCATATTATATTTCGCTCTTAAAGTTGATATTGAAGATTAAGGGTCAGCATTTAATCCTCACTATCCTAATCCCTAAAATTACAAAGACAGGCATAAGTGCATGTCTGCTCCACTAAATTACCTTGAAAGAAAGCAAATTCCGGATGAAAAGGGAAGCATATTTATATTATGGTGATTTAAAATCTGTCGCCTAAACACATCTTCTCCCCTCTATCCATTGACCTAAATTGCACACTAAAAGCTTGCTTGTCTGCAAATGGGCAGCTAACACTTTGAGACAATCCAGAGATTCTTCACTTACGCACAATCATGCCAACTATTTTTCTGACTACAATAAACACTGTCTTGTTCATATTTTGCAGAAACAAGAGTCGAGTTACAAACCAGAAGAGTTTCTCTGCTTTTCCCAGCCTGATTCCTAGATATAGATAATTCTATAAATTTAAGATTGTGAGAGAAAGATGTATTAATGAAAATTAGTAGGTCAAGCATGCTCTGACTTAAACTCTAAGGGAACTCTAAGGGGAATTACACCCCAGTGGATACTGTACCTCAGACAAAGCAGAATTATAAAATAACCCTAGTCTCTAGAAGAAAAAAAGCTGTAAAACAGTACTGGTTATACTCTATTCATCAGTTTCTCCAAAGTACTAGGTTTTTCCATAGGTTACACGGAGCAACTGAAATTAATGATGGAGCTGCCACTGACTTGAATAGGACAAGGACACCAACCCTCACTGTCTATTCTACTGCCTTACCAATATTAAATTGCAATGGAGAAAAAACTCTCACAGATCAACCACCAAAAATACCAGGCTATAAAAGACTAAAAGCCAACTGAAGCACATAGGACTGCATTCTGTATTTTACATTTAGCATTTATCTGCTTCGTAATATTGCAGGTTGATAGAAGTGCTACACCGTGTACTGAGGTAAAATATCTATGCTGCCTTTCAGCCCTTCAGATTTGCCATGGGAATTGTCTGTGTATGTCTGTACCAAGATGTTCTAGTATTTATTTTTGAAGAATTTCTTTGCAATTTCAGCCATCTAGAAGAGAACTATTTTATCATGATTATCAAAATGAGCAGCTCTGTAATTATAATCATAAAGAGGGCACTACTTTCCTTCATTTGAAGTTTATTTAACATAATTTTATACTCTTAAGGGAAGACAAAATTCCTGTATAAAACCTATTAGCAAATAAGGTATTTTACCTATAAGGGCATTTCTAAGGTTTCTCTCTACTTATCAGAATGTCTGGAGCTACAAAGCTATCACTAAATTTAAGAAGACTGGAAAACATCTCAAGCTTAGTAACTGATTTTTTTTTTTAAACTCTGCACATTCCTCCATTAAAAGCATATTTTATAATTATCCTAAAACAGTTTTGCCACTAATTTGCATCTTCTGTAGGTATAAAAAACCTCAACCAAATAAAAGCCCTTATTAAAAGGTTCAATCATCTCAAGAAGAAAAAAAAACCTCCACACAACAAATGCTGCTGTGATTTTTGGTATTTCAGAGCCAAACCCCTGCTGCTTGGTCATGATAGTTATAAAAGCACACTAATGAAAGCAGCAAAATTTATAATTAATTTTAATTCTGATGAAACCATACTGCTCTAATCAACTGCCTATCAAATGTCGGTGCAAATTACACTAACAAAAATAATTATTACGACAGGTTGGCAGAATAAAATTTTCCATATACTCCATCTGCATAGAGAATGCCTGTGTGGGAATTGCTTTTAATGAACAACAAATTACAATTACTAAACTAAATGAACCATCTGCCTTTTTTGTTTGTTTTCACAGTCTCACTGGTACAGGGTGCACTGTCAGCTTAATTGCCATTCAAAATGGCAGACTGACCTATCACCAGACTTTCAAGTCCACAACATTTTAACTGAAAAGCCATAGCAGATGTTTTTAATTTTATGAAGAGGACAAGTATGTTTTATAAATATATTCTAAATATAAAAGGCCAGTGTTTAAATAATAATAATAAGGTGCATACCTATTTCAGACTGGAGGGCTTGTGTGACTAAATATCTCTAAGCCCAAAATTAGCACATGGACCAATACTAACAGAAACAAGTCTTGATGTGCTTTATTAACAACTTTATTCAAGAAAATGTTCTGTCTCTAGTCTTTAATAAGTGACCACTGTTTTTCCAAGGGGCACACATGAGGACTGGTAGCAATGGCATCTATTAATAAGCTTTTACCAAGCATACTTAAAGTGCTTATTTGGATATGTCATCTGGCATCTGCATTAACAAAAAAAAAAAAAAAAAGGAAAACCACTGTCTTATTTGCACGTCTCATAACAGTTGAGCTTTCCTTGCTGAGCTTTTGGGGACCACGATATTGTGTAACAGTTGGAAGACAAACTCTTAATCACAGTCACTGAGGGGGAAAAGAATCTGACCTGGACATGCACTTAAAAAAGAAACTCCACTTACTACTACTGCATAACATAGGAGGAATGGTTGAGGAGAGACTTTTTATTTCACTATATTATTACTTACATAGTGGCTACATCAGCCCTATTTTCTGAAAGCCTGGCTCATAGCTTATTGTTAAAAAAAATTAAATATTTCTGAAATTAACCCTTTTCTATTGAAGGAGCTGAACTGCAAACCTTTGAGACAAAAGCTTCCTCTTTGTCTGAACTACCAAAGTCTTTCAAGCTAAACCTAAAACTACCACTGCTATGGAAGAGAAAAAAATAAAGAAGAAAAGGGAAAAAACACCACACAAACAAAGCAACCAAACTCTAAGGCTGTGTCAGTACCCAGTGAATCTCCCATTTGTCTGAGACTGTCTCCAAATTTCCACTGTGTTATTTCAGGTTAGAATTCCTGATTCAAAGGAGAATTGTAAAAAGGAGAGAGTTAGGAAGATGCTTGTTCCGAACAGCTGTTGTTCAGATCTTCGGGAAAGTGATCAATAAATGTAAATACTATTTTATGTTCTGTTTTTGATGTTATTTATATGGGATTTTTTAACTTATTCTAGGCTATTGTGACAATGTATAAGAGAAAAGGAAAAGGATAACTAAGAGCATGGACATCTCACTTCTAAGTATATTAAATCATTTAATGAACCATATATAAAGATTGATGCAAAGTAAAATCAACTTCTATTTCCAGATCTCCATGAACCTGGATAAGTGAAGGTGGCTTAAAATCATTCTTGTTTTAGGTCAATGTTATTTATCATTGTTCATACTTGGAGCTACTGTACATTGCTTCAAAATAATAGATTTAGCTGGTCTGCATGCCAGTGCCCACTCACATACCCATGTCTGATTTGGGGATTAAAATAATCCTTATCCCCTCCCCCTTCTACACACCTCTGGTTAGGACTAGAAATAACAAAGAAAAATCTGATTCCTCCACGAGGATATTTATTTTAAAAGGTGCATTACAGTGATTGCATTACAATGTTATTACAATTAATATTTACAATTACTAACTTGTAATACCAGTATTACTAACTGCAGTTCTTTGCAGAGATATGTGAGGAAGATATGTTAAGAACCTATTAAATGTTAGTTCATTCACTGAATAGTATTAATAAAACTACTTCATTCTCATTTTCACTTTGCAGTAGTCTTGTTTTTCTTGCTACTTGGACTTTATTTGAAGAAGCTTTTATTTGAAAGCCTTTGACTGACTTCCACATCGGTTTACCTTCCAGGGTCTGCATAGTATTGTTTGGGGTAACGTTTACCATCACAGCCTGGGTATCTGGAAAAAACTACGTCTCAATTTTCCCTTTGAGGTCTTTCCTCAAATAATCAATGTATTTTCTTTCTTTCTACCAGAAGAAGCTTTCCTCTTCTTTTGGGTCAAGCAAAGCCTTTCCCCCTCCTACAGCTTTTCTTCCAGTCCCACTGACATACTAAAGTCTGCAAATTCTCCAATACATTATTAATACTCTGCAGGGAAAGAGAAAACAAGGAAATGTGAAAAATACCATGCTCAACAACATGCCTCTCCCTAAAGAAGACTGATCCCTCTATTGCAATTCAAATCTTGTGCTCTCTCACACTCTGTATTACAGAAAACACTGGTGCTTCCTAGCAGAGAGTCCAAGTGCATGCCCTGCCATCTCCCAGCCCTGTATCAGGACAAATTCCTGCAGTGCACTATATTACCTCTGTTTCCACTATTCTCTTTAACACCTGGGTTCCACACACAGATTGACTGGCCATGGTTGGAGAGCTGCTGTGTCAAGATCCAGACAGCTATCTGCACACAGCCTCTGTAGGCCTGGGTTGTTTATACTGATAATAACCTTCACAACAGTGGAGTTTGTCTTCCTAATCCTTGCACGGAGCACAGTGTACAGAACAATTAATAACAGCTAGCACACAGAGTTAACATTACTGAGATGCCCACAAAACTGCAGTGAAAAACAGTAACCTGAGTCAAGCCCTATCTCACATGGTGCCACGTGGATTCTGCAGAACTAGCTGTCACAGGAGCCAGGCTTCATCCTCTTCCAAGAGGTGGAATAAAATTGTGCTTGCTAGAAACCTGGAGAGATCTTGTGTGGTACTGAATCATAACTGGTCTTAGAATGATTCAAGAGTTTCCAATAGTCATCTAAATTTTAAAAAATATATTCAAAGCCTGTACCTTTACATGCTGTACTGAGGGTATAAAATTATCTATGGAGTAATGCTGGTGAATTATTACTAAAATGCAAATCCACAGTCTATGAATGCTCGTCTGAAGGCAAACTTTTTGTAATGCTCTTTGAGCAGAAACAAATTAATTAGTTGTCAAATGGCCCTTTCTGTCTATTGTTTGTACTTCCAAATTAAATAAATGCAACACTAATTATGACACAGACACTCCCATGCTGAGTGATAAGCTGACAAAGAAAAACAAAATAACCCAGACGTGCAGATTCAGTTGTTTACTGTTGGAGTAGTACCTTGCCTTAGTGAGACTAAAATTGCGAACAGAAAGGCATCTTATTTACATTTGAAACACTCAGTTCTTGTACTCATTTTTGAAGTCTAATGTCGTCCTCTGAGAACAGTCACTGAGGGAGACAGAGAGATGGAAAAATGGGAGCAACACTGTGAATCATACCCTTGGCCCAGGTATTCTGACATGCTCTCTGTGCGAACAGCTGATGTCAAAAAAGCAGGGTACAAATACAAGCCCTTAGAGAGCCTAAATGATTGTGCAGTGTGATGAGGGATCCTTGCCTGACCCTGGAAGACAGTCTGTTTATATCCTGACTTTAACAATAATAATAGAGAACTAAACGTTCTTGTATCTTTTTGTTTTAGCCCACATAATCAGAAACATCATTAATGTTCATCCCCTTATCCTTCTTAAAAATCCTGATAAACTGTTTATCCGGATAACCCCCCACTGCAGAAGTGAATTTCACTGGCTGATTATTTACTGCAGAAAACAAGAGTAGCTCTGAGTTTCACTGAATGCCACGTCCCTCTCCTACTACAGTGTCAAGTAAAGGGAGCACATGGCTGGGTTTCACTCTCCTTCATCATTTTATATACAGCCCTAAGCCATACCACCTTGTGCTGTGATCCCTTCAGATCTCACAGGCTAAAGCAGGGTCAGAACTCAGAGGGGAGATCTCCAAGGAAAACACCAGTGCTATAAAAAAGAGTTTTGGTAATTCATTGATGGTGCTCTCTGTCTAAATTAGTAATGAGTCAGTGCCCTAGCTTGGTGTTTAACAGCACTGTCCTGTTAGGAAATGTTTTCTTTTGGTTGAAACAAAGAACAGATTTCACAACTGCTTGTACTTAATAAAGTTATTAAGTACGTGGCACATTTTTTTCAAAGGAGGAAGAGTGTTAAGACAAATGTCTTGGCCAAACTTCAACTTGTAATTATGTTTTGCCCACCTACAGGCAATTCCCTGTGCAGTTTCACTTGAACATGGCTTTTTTTTTTTTTCACCTGCCTTGAAAATACTTGCCGTGCAATGCTGCTGCACACAGTTAAACACGAGCTTTCTTCCATTCTACCAGTATGTACATGAAGATGGCCCTATATGCACTTAGGCTAACACAGAATGAAGGAGCACTGAATTTAATTAACATTGTTAAAACATTTTGAAAGCCTCTGAATAAAGGCTTTACAGAAGTACAAAGTATTACCATGGTTTCTACAGTCTATTTATTTAGACTTAATAAGATTCCCTTCACACACAGAGACACACACACACAACCTTTTTTTGCTTTGCTAAGTAAATGCACATTAATAAATAGTAGTGTTATCCAAGCCATCAAAATTTATTTTCACCTAAAAACAAACTTTCCCAATATGGTCACACTGTATTCCCTTTACCCTGTAAGAAACTGAAAGACAAGGGCAACTTGCTAATTGGTGGAATGATCAAAATTTGAAAATTTTGATCAAGGAAATGAGAAAGCAGATTCTCCATTTGCCAACCACTCTCTGAAAATACAAGTTTTCAGTACCTTTTGAGATTTAGCCTGGGGCACTGTTAACTGATCTGAATTATGTATATGAAGTGAGGTTTTCAGAGAGAATTGGGGTCTGACTCATTTCAGTCTCTATAGGTTGAAACAGAGTAAAACTGCAACTAGAAGCAAGTTGAGAGAGTCGTAATAGAACTGAAACTGCAGCTGCAAAATACGTTGTCAGAAAAACTGGCTAATGGATAGACAGCTGTATTCCTGGCAGCTCAAATATCACCAAACTTCACAGGTTTACCTCTCTTTTCTCAGCAAATCTGAAGGTGGCAACTTGTGGGACACTAAGTTCTGCAAGTTCTGCATTTAGAATTAAAGCATCAGACGGAGAGCTGGAAAATACTGGCTATATTCATCTGAAATTCTTGAATTAGTTCCTTCCATGCCCCACCTCTTGGCTGTTTGCTTTCCATGAATTTCTCCGTACTAAATCTGCTGACCTAAGCAAGGAATTTGTTTCAGAAACAGCTATGTTTAAATACATACTGCAGAATATCCAGGGAAAGCACATTCTGAATGTGTAAACTGAGTATTCATAGAACAGCCCATTTCTAATGGTACATTTGCAATCAATCAGGGAACAGAAATATACCAGGTGTCAAACCAAAACTAACCAACAAAGCACAAAAGTTTAAATGTATTAAATACTGCAACTGACTCTAGGTTTCAGCAGCAGCAGGACTGGGCACAGTTTTTGGAAGATATTTCTAAGACACAAGAACTTGAGAGAAGCCAGTTTGAAAGAGAAGCAACATCCATCCATTTAGCAACTGGCCATATATATATATACACAGAAATTACCAAGGGATGCTGATCACTCCTTGGGTTACCTCAGTAGCCAAATGCAGAATCAGCATGGCTTATTAAGTGTAGGACAGCTGTGTGGGGCTGCCTTGGCCATTCCTACCACCTGTGCATCCCACCAGTGGGACCTCTTACAACACAGCTTCTATATCCAAACCTCAAGGCTGGCAAGATACGGAGTCAAACAATTGATTTCGCCATCCAAGTCTAACGAAATTGTTGTGCAGATGAAAATCATCTGCATCACGAAGACACCCACGCCTCAAGCATAGATGATTCTCCCATAATGGCCTTGGGCATATGTTAATCAAGAAGGGTGACAGACTAGAACTCAGCAATACTCCACGTGGGAGCACATGAGTGAACCACCGAGCTGATGAACTACCACCCCAAACTACCCCCACTCCCGAGTCCTCGTGCAAAAATAGAATGGAATCACTCAAGAGTAACTTCATTCATTGCTCTCATGGCCTTCAGCTATTCATCAATACCACTCCATCATCAGACGTATCAAGAGTATCCAACAGATCTACAGTAATAGGCATGCTTTAATAGTGTCTAAGGGGTAAAGAACTGCCCTGATGCCTCTGTCATCAAGTGCAGCTAGTAGCACTGATCCTGCCTGTCATCTTGCCTTTAAATACAGCAATTCCACATGCAGGTGTATTGAAGTGGCAGCAGTTTCACCAGTTGATGCCTGAGTGTATATATTCAATCAGTCCTAATTTGACTCTATCTTGTACCAATAAGGTGAGAGTAGGTTAGAGTTCTGAAGTCAAACTCTCCATAATTTTTCATTGTAATTGACTTCAAATATTCTAAAACATATACACATATTCATTTCAATAATCAGTACAATTAGTTGTGCACATAAATATTTAATGAGCCTTTGAACTAAAGGTTCAACAGTTTAAGAGACTGGTAATAGGAAACAATATTTATTTCATTGGTGGGTTTTAGGATCCTGAAAATAAAAGAATGAAAAGATCTCTTCCTTCTAATTGCTAGTATAGAAGTATTCCCTGTAGTGATTCGACCAGATTAAAAATTGAAATCATTTAAATGGAAGTCACCAGTTCAAAAGAGTAGCCCAAGTCTGGAGTGATTATAGTGAATGCTCTGAAATGCTCTGGCACTCTTTCTCTGTTTTTAGCTCAGGACATCAGGCATCATAAGTCAGTATTGCCCATATCAGGATTGTTGCTACAATCAAAAAAAGCCTGGAGATGATAGCTCAGGTTTCACTACCCCTCCTCTTTACCACAGGACCATGCCTGCATTCAAGTCATTAAACTGGGAGATTCTGCACTGATGCTCTGTAGTTAGCATATATCACTTATCTGCCCTTTCAATGCAACCTTGAGAAGAATAAAATAAAATTTTACTCAAACAATTTTTAAAAATTAACGTACAAATTGAGACCAACCTGCTTAAAAACACTGCTGAATTGCAAAAGACACCTGAACATTAGAATTAAAATAAACTCTGAGGATTTATGCTATAGGAGCAAAATTCATTTCAATGTGAATTTTACACTTTGATCACCAAGCAAAAGTGAATCCTTTAAAACACATAGGTAAGTTTTGATACACATCTACCATTGTTTGTTGCAGTGTTTTATTATTTATAGCAGCATAAACCACACAAGTTCCCAAAGGGTTAATACAACTAGATGACTGAAATTCATGAGCATAATCCTAAACAAGTGAGTTGAAGTTCTATCAGGTCTATTTCATAGCATCAGGGATTACTGCTAGCAGTCTAATCCTACTGAGCCTAAGGGAGGTACGTTGTATTGTATTTGAAATCCTGGCCAGGAAAGAACGGAAGGTTAAATGGGTGCCTTGCTCTGTAATCAAATATCACAGGCACTACTTATCTATTCAATGAACAACTAACGTAGAAAATCAATTAGGAAACAAATAGCTTCTTCTTTTGATTTTTTTTTTTTACCTAACAAAAAGAGAGTGAAGAGTAAATGTTTTTATAATACATGTTTAATGAAACTATATCATATTATAAAATAATCTATACATAGACTGGCAAACATTAACTAGAAGGTACAAAACACCCCATAGCAACTGTTGGTGTTTTAATGTTATTTCTTTAAGTACTAGGGCTATTTTCAAGGCTAGTGTGTATTCAAACTCTGGCAATTGAGCGTCTTCTGAGCATATAAAGCAGCACACAGAAACTACTCATACAAAAATATTAACTGACTGCAGATAATTGGACTGTGCTCAAATGAAATCACAAATACATATCCGGTTGTTTGTAACTGAACATCTTAAATTATGTATCAGCTGTGAAGAGCATTTCTTCAGCTGTGCATCATCTTTTGTTCACTTGGTTAAAATCCCAGGAGTACTGAAAAAGGCTGAAGCTCCTGCTGGTCTTTGTTCCCAGCAGGGAGAACTCCCTTTTGGTGGTCTTGAGGTTAACACCCTACCCGCCTCCCCCCCCATACCTGTCATCCTGAATAGACTTCACAGTCTGTGCACACAGACAAACAGCCTGACCTGGCCAGCTAGCTTGACCCCTGGGCAGGAAGAAGATCACATCTGGTTATTAATATTGGGACATTAAAAAAATGTAATCTTCAAGGCACTTGGAGAAGCAGGCTGGCAATTATACAGTATGTGCTGGATGTCAGTCAGGGAGCATGTTTGCCTGATATTATGTCCAAGAACACTAAAACGTTCACTTTGCTCTGATGAGGGGTTTCAAATACAGTCTCCCTCTGTATCTTTGAAAGCTGGCAAGAGAAGTTTGTCCAAAGCACTTTAAGTCTCCAGATTATCTGTTCTTACACTTCCCAATTTTTAGTCTGTTTTACACAGTTTTATAATGTAAAACATTTGTAGTTGAAAATTGATGTAACTAGAAAAAAGCTCCCACGTGATTTTATAGTAGAGAAAGGCAACTGATAAAGGGAACAAAACCTCTCAAAATTACAATTGTGAAAAACATGTCCCCATTACATTCTTTGAGTATTTTATCTTTATCCAGATTTTTTAAGTTCGTTCATTCTAGGCATCTGCATAGTAGACAGTTTAAATACAGTTTATGTAATTGGCTAAAATATACAGAAACACATTTGTACATGCTTGTGATATATATTATATACAGATGTATTTATACAAAGCTTTATACAGCACAGATTTAAGTGTCATGTGTGAAATCTTAGTTCCACCAAGTTCAATGGAAAATTTACCATTTGCTGGAGTTGGGAAAATTAACCCTACATAAACAACAACACAGACTCCTCAGGATATGTACTGTGAATATCAAAGCCCTGGTTTGACCCCTTTACATAGCCAGATAATTATTTATATGTGGCCCCAGCGGTTAAACCTGAAAAAGAATGAAAGACCATGGTCTGGAACTATTACATGTCATGTGTTTTATCCCAGCCTTATTGATGCCACATGGAAGATTTTGTATTGTCAATATGAACCCAGCATAGGTCCAGAATCCTTCACGAAGGGCACTCTCTCTGCTCAAGGCACACTTGTACATCTGTCATGTGAAAGGTAGAGGAACATGGTCTTCAGAGAATTCTCAAGTGAGTCCCAGATGATGGTGTCAACAAAATCTCCCTGCTTGAAACAAGACCTAAAATTGTCTCCAAGAGTAATTATTGTTAGTGCTCCCAGCCCAGTTAGCTTACATCAGCTGTCATTAGTTTGGTTTTGCTGCAAACTACCATCAAGACTTTTTCCTCACTTTCAAACAAAAAAATTTCCTTTCAGATTACATTGGGCCAACACCCAGGATGGGCCTTTTACCAATTATGTGTTAATCCTATGATCTTTGAGTCTGAAAAAGGAGCTTCATAGCATTGGAGGTGGGAAGTTTCCAGCTTTTCAACAAAATGCTGGCACTTGTTTTTAGCTCTGATGGGCTTTGAGAAGTCAGATCTTCAAACTGAAATGTTATTATGTATGGAAAAGCTATTATAGGAAAAATGTAAGACGTTTCTAAAATATATTAGTCACAAAGTTACAGCAGTGTTTTTCCCCCTTAATATTACTGGGGCTTGGCTCAGCATATGCAGTCATATGAAAAAAAGAGTATTGATACAGTTAGAGAGCACCCTACAAATTTCTAACGTATTTTTCCTAATGCAAAATATGCAGCAGGTTCAAAATGCATGATAGTTTCCTGTGGGATATTCAGCACACCTTTTTTCTCTCTTTATTGCTTGAAACAACACAGCCAGCTCAAGCTCAATACAATAAAATTTTTATCCCACTCATCCCAGCTAATTAGAAATGCATATCTGACAATGTGCATAAACACATTAATACACAAGAGAAAGTGGAAAAGAAGGTTATTGGCAGAAAAGAAGAAAAATATAAAGGGGTCTGGGGCTTGGCAAGAGTGAAATTGGGCTAAATGCTGCAGAAATCCAGGTGCGAATGGCACTGTGAAAAATAGACACGTAGAGATGTTGGTAGAGAAGGAAGAAGAATGTGGTGAGGTGGTAAATAACAGCTGCGTGTGCAAGTGAGGTTGCAAAGAGGAAACCACAAGGCAAGGATGACACTATGCACACTCCTGAGGGAGCTGGCATTTTGGAGAGAAATTCCAAGCTTCAGGCAAGAGAGGAAATGTTTCTGACAGGTTGGGGCCTTTTAGGGTGGAGGCTTTCTGGTTTTAAATAGTAGCTGCTTAAAAAATACTCACAAATGTGGAATAATTTAGGAGGAGAAATGGGCTAGAAATGAGGTGCCCTAGTGTGCATGCTCACCCACAAAGTATGTCATGGTTATCAATACCCAGAAGCCTGGTTTGATCTGTAAAAGATATTTTGGAGGTGGATTTCATTGTATCAACTCACACTCTGCACAGGCAAACTGCTTCCATGAGAGGGAAAACAGTCCCAAATTCAAATCCTCTCCTCCCTTACACATCCTCATCGCAGAGCAGTCTCTCTGACTCTGCCTTTGTGACTAGCCTTTTATCTGGAGCACCAGAAACAAATGGGAAAGCCCTAGAAATAAACTTTGGGAGAAAAACAGGAATAGTAACCATCAATTTCAGCAAGAAATTACCCAAATAACAGGACTTTTTGAACTGGATAATTTCTCACAGTAGTGACAAACCACAGTAGTCAAACCACAGGAGAGCCATGTCCCAGTCAATTGACAGAGTTAAGAAACACTGGCGTTTTGGAAAACTTCTCTATCCTTGGAGCAATACTACTGAGATCAGCAATACTGCAACAAAGATGGATTTGGCCTGCATTCTTCCCATCTCTTTCCTCTCATCACCATTTTAATAGGAAACAAACAATGTTTTTAAAGCTTCAGAAAAATTCTACAGAGGATAAAAACCAGAAAAACCCCTGTATTTTCCCCAAATCATTGCAAATATTTAGACTTTTGCTTAACAATATGACCTATCTCTTATGAAAGAAACTTCATAGATTCTGCTCATGCCACTGGCAGGTGAGAATCTTATCTTTGTGGCACAGTGAGGAAATAATCCTCACCAAAAACTAAATGCTGGATGAAAAGTTGGGGGATGGGATGTGTGAATGAGAGCCTCATGTATGTTTTAGCACTGAAAAAGAACAACTGGTGCTTGGAAAGAACTGTGGTAGTTCATCAAGCCCAGAACACACTGGCACAGCCCAGGAAGGCTCCCTGCAAGGTGAGCACAAGAAAAATGAAACCTACCTGAGCAGGGGATCAAAACACAGGACTGCAGTCAGACCCTACAGCTTGTGACAGCAGCCAGTGCCTTTCTGTAGCAGATAAAAAGGTTTCTGCAGGCACCAGCATCCCCCTGAGCAGGCTCTGCCTGGGAGCTCCCCACGTCTCCCTGTGCAGCAGGGATTTCACTCTCATCACAGACACATTCACATGAACTCCAGCTACTGCCCTTCCCAGCCCTTCTCCCGACACATTCCCTGCGTGGTGTGCGGGGGAAGGACAGGGCACACACAGCTGGCTCCCTGCCAGCCGGGGACTCCCTGACACAAGCAGAACAACTCTGCCCTCCCCCACGGCAGGGAACTTGCATCAGATCTCCGGTTTCTTTTTTGCCCCATTAATGGCAGAAAGGGAGCTGAGCCAAAATTAGAGAGGGCTGTCCTATGACTTTGTGTTTGTCATACGTTTCCTTGTTTCGAGTTTTCTCCAGTGACTAATGGCCTCTTCAAGAGTTTCAAACAAAAGTAAGCTATTCTAAGATGGAAATTGCTGGACATAGTGAGAAACATTTAGAAGTATTTCTTATTATAGGGGCATAGGAAATAAAAAAGGAAAAAAGCCCTCAACAGTTATATACTTTAACTTTTCCAAAAAAGGGAGGGGGGAGAATGTAAAGCATTTCAAACCTAATTTGAAAAAATTCAGTGATCTGCTGCCAAGATAAGTGCCTCTTTTGCTTTAACTAATTAGCACTATTACAGGGTTCAGTAGTGACATTTCAGTAGTAATTGATCCTCTGATGCAATTTTTGTGTATTTCAAACTAGCCAATACATCCAGGCAAGAAGGCTGTGCAAGGATGGAGGCTGGCAGTCAGCAGAGAGGTGACGGTCACTCATGAGCATGATCTTGGATCCTGGGATGCTAAACAGATGCTGCCACCAGGACTCAGTATTCTGGAAAATCAGACCCCTAAGCCCTCCACTTTTAGCACTTTCTACTGGCAGGTAGCACAGCTAATTTAAATTCAGGTATTGACCGTCCTGAACTAGTGTTTATATATAGTCACACAGGGAAT
Source organism: Eopsaltria australis (assembly GCA_034509425.1). Lineage (NCBI taxonomy): Eukaryota > Metazoa > Chordata > Aves > Passeriformes > Petroicidae > Eopsaltria > Eopsaltria australis. The sequence goes on along the minus strand of JAVTVJ010000061.1, from coordinate 1,229,737 downwards.
TTGAACTTCCTGGCTTGCTCTGAAATTAGTATTTCATTTCAAATTTTTTGCTGACTTGGTGGGGAGGGAATTTGGCATCGTATTTTCACATTACTTCCCACTACATACACAGTAACATACTTACTATATATTTCTTTCTCTTCTAAACCCTAATGTGAAAGGTTTTAATGTCAAGCAGCATGAAGGCCAAAACAATCTAAAAGTCAACATAGCTCCCACAGTATGAGCTGAACCACAACAGACATCCCATCTGTATTTCATGGTATACCTTAATAACAATCAATAATACATTAAAGTTAGCACTGAACAGTATGAAAAGAGCACGCTACAAAGAGTCAACTGCAGTTAGGCCTCAGCCTTGTAGTCCACATGTAGAAACAGCATCTTCTATTTTGCATCAGTAAATAAATATCTGGGATAAATATTTGCAGATAGATGGTTAATTAGCTATTTCTGTTCTTCAGGCTCAGCAAATAGTTAACTGCCTGCACACATTTGCACCTCAAGCCAGTTGGTATAACAATACATGTGGGAAAGCAACAAGAGGCAGCTATCTGAAGAGATATGTGAAATGTGAAATGGGTGCAAGGAGATGCTTCTTGCTCTCCTAATATTAGGGGGAATTTAGTTACTCCATGGGTTAATTCAGAGCTGGAGTTTTTTTTCCACTCAGCTGGCCATGCAGAAGCAGCCTAACTACTTAGCATAGGTGCTTAACAGAGGGGCAAAAAACTCATGGGTTAAAAACTGGCAGAGACAGAAAACAAGCTAGATGAACTAAGGGTCATTTAACAGAACAAAAGTTACCTCTGTGTCTTCTAACAGCAAACTAGGTCTGATCCTGCAGAAGTCATAATGAATTCCTGACAGTCAAGATCAGCCAAAGAACAGTGAGAAATGCCAGATAGTTTTAAAGTTAGCTGAGCACGCAGAAGAAACTCAGTATTGACAGAAAAATCCAAGAAAATGTATATTAGTAGGAACACTTTGAACCAATCAAACATGTTAGTGGTGTCTGAGTTAAATGTAACCACCCTAGGACACTTCGGCATCAGTTTGAAGGGGGAGCGTGGGAAGAAGCATGTAATGAAAGGCAACATATTTCCAGCACAAACTGCAATAGGATTTGTTTAAAGCAGATTATATTTTTGGATGCACCAGGCATGGGACAGTAAGATCATACAGTTCCACTTAGAACAGCGTGTTCAGTTCTGAAATATCTGTGTATCTCCAGAAAAATTTAACAGCGGTAAAAGGAGTTCAGAGATCAGTGATGGGATTAGCAGAAATGTGGAAAAACTTCCACTAAAAGCAACACTGAATGGATTGAAATTTTTTGTGTAAATAAAACAGAGACATGATTAAAAGACCATAAAGCAATCATAAAGATTACATAAAGTTGCAAAGGTTATGTAAAAGATCATAAAGAAAGGAAATACATGATCTTTTTCATTCTATTACCGGATGAATAAAAACTAACAAAACTTAATAAATTAATGACAGAAAAAATATTTGTATGCAGGTTAAATTAACCTGTGGAACTCCTTCCCACTGCATGTGATTGAGCCAGAAGTTCACTTAATAAACTGATTTGATGTTTGTACCCAAAGACAACTTTGGGGGGGAAAAATATGTATACTTGAATTTGTATGATGTTAATTCATTGCAAAGTACAGAGGACATATGAAAAGAACAAGAATTTTCCTGCATAAGAAACATTATTCTATATTTTCCCATGAAACCTTTTTTTTTTTTTTTTTGGTGTGCTTTGCTCTGAGAAGCAATTGTTGTTAGGCAGTCTGTAGCAAAGAGATTAGATAAGGTGGACTAATGGTATAATTTGCTGTGATAGGACAATGATTGCATACTTGGCCTATTAATGTGTTGTTGCTTTTAAAATAACATTCTCTTCTGTTATGGACAGCTACTGCAAGAAATGTACTTAACTAACTTTATTTGCAATGGAGTATTTTTCATTAGGACAGGTTGGAAAGATATCTCATGATTAAGTGACTCAGAAAGAGCTCCAAAGAAGAAAGAAATATTCTTTGCACCCAGACCAAATCCTGATAATTTCAGCCCTAGAAGTGTGTATAAGAAAATTATAAGTAACTGGGAGGAGGAAATTAGAAGAAAAATAGAAATCCAACCTTCACTACAGCAGACACTTAACATACATAGATAGACCTTTGTGCAGTATTACAGATGACAGTAGCACCCTGGGATATGTATGGACACACATAGCTTTAAATTCTGTTTATGCTCCTGGGAAGTGCACACTTTTGTAAGGACACCCAGCCTCAAACAACTGTGACTTCCTTCCTAACACTACTGTTGGGTAACTGTCTCTCTGAGCTCTTGTGAGCATGAACAACTTCAGACTCCATCTCTAACTCTTCCCAATACTTGAATTCATCCTTCCCAACTACAGACACTCTATTAAGTACATGTAAAAATAAATGTATGCAGACAGAAAGACTGACATATGTGAAGAACTTGTTATGCTTAATTATAACTCCATGAGGTCCATTTAGACTGTCAGACATACTACAGGCCAACCTCTCACTCACCTCTGCTTGGTTAGAGACACACTGTTTTTTTTCCCAAAGCCATGCTCTTTCCCAGTCCAGACAGTATTGAACTTAGCTTCTAAATCTATTAGGACAAACAACTACTAGAATAAAGGAGAGACATTTGTTTAGTTCCTATTGTGGACACATGAGGCATAAAACCTTTGGATCTGGAGAGCACAAAAGCTGAGTGAACTGGGATACACACTCTCTGTGGCATAAGATTTCAGAGTCTCCTTTTATTGATTACCAGCTCAACTCTTCCCTATCGCAAAAATTATTACTTACACAGAACTCTTCAAAACCAGCATAACTCTTGTACTTTGTGTGCCCTGAAATGCTTTGGGTAAACCATATCACCTGTTTGATGATTTTGAGGTTGCTGAGGCCACAGAATTTGAGCTGCTCAGTGAAAAACTCATGAAAGAAAAGAAAAGAAATGCCCTAGCAAGACTTCTTGGATCCAGGTCCTACATGTAACATGTTGAGTCAGAGATGATCCCACAAACCTATTTTTGTTTTTCAAGAAATAAAAAAGGGGAAAAAAAATTTGAAGTGACTACAGAGTGTCTGAGAAAGGATTTGCTCTTTCTCAAATATACCTGTAAGCAGTCCTAATGACTAGCTACAAAGATTTTCATTCCTTGAGTTCTGTAAGTCACAGAAATTCAAGCGTCACGAAGATACTGTTGAAGCCTGACACACTACAAAACACATCAGTGGAGATAGGAACAGAGAGACAGAGCACATTGACAGCATATTCAATTCATCATGACCTAGGAGACTACCTTAGTAAATCAAAAAGCGACAAAGGATATCCACAGCCTAGGTACAACACCTATTACTGAGAAGCATCTGCAACAGGGTTAGACCCAGGGGACTAACAATACAGCAGTGCTTTCAAATCTGCCCAAACTCTAGGTCAGAAATTTGGTAAAATTAGTCCTAAACTATTTTCTGTGCCCTGTGATCTTTGTCATCTGAGAGCTGACTTCAGAAGATCCTGTCCTGACATATCCCAGCAGGATTCCAGCTTCCTCCTGGGTCAAGATTTTGAGTCACAGAAGTTCCTGAACAAATAAGGACATAAGGTTTTTAGAAACACTTGCAGTTTGGACTCATTTTTTTTCCACCAGCTTTATTCTTCCTAATTTCCAGTCATTCATTAGCTGCTTACATATCTGCAAATGCCAAAGGGTGTTTCCAAAATAGTAACATCTAGATATTAAAGTTGTCTCATTTCAGTAGTAAAGCAAGCTTTTTTCCATGCTCTCATCACTAGCACACAAAGAACAAGAATACCAAGATCCTCCTTAGACTTTGTTTCATTGTTCTAGCTGTAAAAATATCAAGTTTCTGGTCATTCACAAAGTGTTTATTCAATTAGAGAATGTCAGTATTTTTTTTCCTCAATCTATTTCCCATAGAGCAAGTTTTTGTCTAGGTTGCGTAGAAAATAGGAACATTGTTGTCTGAATGGTATGAAGCTGCATCAGGGGAAGCTCAGCTTGGACAGCAGGAAAAGGTTCTTTACTGAGAGAGTGGTTGGTCACTTGAACAAGTTTCTCAGGGAAGTGGTCACAGCACCAATCTTGTCAGAGTTCAAGGAGCATCTGGATGACACTCCTAGTCATACAGTTTAGTTTTAGGTAGTCTTACGAGCAGCAGGAAGTTTGACTCAATAAACCTCATGAGTCTCTTCCAACACCAGACATTCTGATTCTATGCTTCCCTTAGCAATATGTTTCCTATTCATGCATATAACCAAGGAGTATTTCTCATATTCCTTGTATACGAAAAAACAATTTTTTTCTGTTATTGTAACTGCTACTGCAGTAGGATGCCCAAGGCATGGGAATCTGCACACTTCATCATTCAAGGACTACCTTTGCTCAATTTTTGTTTTCTTCAATACCCCCTGCCTTTAAAAGCTAAGGATTATTTTAATGTCTTCCTTCCCACTGGGAGAGTAGTACACAGAGTTTCCCCCGAGGCTATGGTGCACAATATGCTGTGTATCTGTCTGCTGCAGTACTGAAGGGTTGGCACCTTCTGCTGCAGACCAAGGGGGTCATTTCTATGACATCCTCCTTCATGGCTGTCCACAAAGCAAAGGTCTTGAAGTTCTTAGCAAAGCTTCACTTTTTTATGTATCAGCATGAGGTTGTACGATAGTCTGCACTATCTGCCTGTGTTAAGTACACCAGTCTAACAGGCAGACCATCAGGACGAAAAAATATTACAAGCCACCTCTTGTATTTTATGCTTTATCAACATAAAGCCCCTACTCACATTTAACATAATTAATACCTATTTCCTGTTTTACTGTATTAGATTTTGCCCACAAATATACACATGGAAGTTTATCCAAGAAAATATGTCTCCTGTGTTGTGCCTGATCCTTGCTGAAATCAACAGAAATTGCATCACTTAGTATTTCACACCATCACCTTCTCTATCCTTGCTTATCCTTTTCTGCTCCATTAGTACCCCAAAGGAGGAAGAAAAATAAAGAAATGTAGAAAATTGATTTGTCTATCTAGCAATATAGACATATATAGGGCCAATACAGTCTCAAGAGCTGTGTATCAAACAGCTCAAATCTCTGTCCTGTACATATGAGATCTGTAAGGTTTTATTCCCATTAACTCTCCTATAAAATCACAATTCTGGCATTTCATGTGGATGGACCAAAAAATGCATAGACCAAGGGAAAGTTTCTTCTAAATAACTTAGCAAAAACAAAAAGCAAAGCTGAAGTACACATATCCATGTTAAAATATAACTTTCCTGTCATGTGTCAGTCTTTTTACCTTTTTTTACTGCTCCTTCTTAATTATGTGGAAGAGAGCAGGGAGAAAAATCTCACCTGGGAGAGTCTGGCAAACTAATTACAATTTTAGAAAAGACACCTGTAGTGAGTTGCATAATATCAGCTAAAATCTCCTAAGGGTAACAAGAAAATCTATGTTGCAAGGCTGGGAGGGAGTGGCTGCTAAATCCATAGCTGCAATCTATTAATGCACACATACATATGCACTCACATTGACATAATACTCTTACATACACTATAGACTGCATCTCTGCTTTGAATCTCAGTCAGAAATAATTACATATTTCTCTTAAAGTCAAAATGAAAGAACTCCAGGCACAAAAAATAGCTGTTATACAGCCATTTCGTGTGTTGAGCATACTGAATAAATGAGGCTGATCCTCTTTCTGCTGCTTTGGCTCTCCTTGCTCACTTTTCCTGCTCTGCCAGAGGACCTACTCGCTCAGGCTCCACTGGGCAGGCTGCACACTGCAAGCAGTCTGGTACAGTCTCCTTTCCAAGATCAGCCTCACACACCCTTACCCAGGACAGCACACAGACTGGGATTCTGGACAGCATTGCAATGGAAGAATATGAGGATTCTGTAAACTATGATTTGAGAACACCTTCCTGTTTCAGCAGTGTACCATAAGCTGAACACAAAATATTGCATTTTTTAACAAGGACCATTATGTAAGACAATCAGAGAGACAGACATCTGAATATCAAATTAAATGTACATAAAATATAATGTGAAAATGTTTTCTCTACTGTTTTATTTTAAATTTATCACAAAATTATATAGTTTTGAAATTGCTATTTTACCAGCCAACTTTTTTTTTTGTTAGTTTGGGTTTTTTGGTTTTTTTAAAATAAATGCTCTTGTCTATAGTGTACAAGTACATACAGTAGGCATATACATTATTTATAGCTATGACTACACAATGTATGTATAGCTGTGACTAGACAGTGTGTTCTTTGAATACTGGTTTCTCTTTATACATGTAAGCACAACAGCATAATCTGAATTACAGTAACTAAAACTTGCAGTGGAAATTAAATTTCATAAAACATTAAAAACCTGAAGTGAACCTAAATCTCAAAGGACTATAAAAATTGAAATACCTTCTATTCTCTATATGAGGCTTGTATTGAACAACAAATTAGAATAACTTTAGTTTATCATTGAAAACAGTTTTCTTCTAAACAAATAACAAGAATAACATCAAGCAGAGCTTGGTTTGGCTCCTCAGGTGTGCAGACATATTCCAATTTCCTTTCCACAATGATTTTTATGCAAATCAATGCTGCACAATCTCCTGACCTCTTATACCATCATACTGGGACAATGACAGTTAAATAATTGGATTGGCATATATGTAGGATATTTGATTTTATATTAAAAAGTTAGTGCAGGACAATTTAAATTAAAAGAATGTGACTTTCTGTTAATTCCAGGCTGATCAAGTACCAACATTTCATGTCAAACAGAGTAAAGCAAACAAAGTGATTTGGGCTGTTAGTCCATTCATCCCCATTGCATATACTTCACACCCCCCTCCGTTGTTAATTCCTAACAACGATGCTTTCATCCAGAACAAGGATAATGAGAAAAAACCAAGCAGTGCTCCCTGGGGAACTGTTACACTAAAAGTTACCTAAGGACTAAATCCCACTTGTGCCTCCTGCACGTGATAAAGATGAGCAAAGCATTCAATACTCCTGGCTGATTTAAAATCCAAGTATGCAAACAGCATTATGGAATCCAGACAGACTATTCTGCTTCGCTGATGACAGATGCAGAAAAAAAGCTGGTCTGATTAAGCTTTTGACTTTGAACCAGCAGAGAGGTGGACACCTCGCTTTAAAAAGCAATGAAGAGCCCCAGCTGAAGAGCAGGTGCTGCATGGTATTTGCCTTTCCTGCAGAGGATGCTAGCTAGCAGGACCAAGCAGCTGACCATGAAAATTCTTGGCCCTAAGTGTCCCAAGAACAGATTATAAATCCATCCTATAAAATACAGTAAAAGCCCTGTTTGTTCTTCCACCCTTTCAATATGTGATGTTATACATTTGTGATTATCTCATTTTATTGGGCTCTTTAGAAAGCTGTTTATGATCGTTTGCGGACAAAACAAAGGCTCATTGTAAACTCTCTTTTAAATAAGTTGGAAGGTCAATATGAAACAAAGGGCACCACTTTCATAACTGCTTACATGCAAACTATGCTTGTGTGTGTAATATTACAATGCATTTCAGCAAAGGGATAGAGTCCTAGCTAATTACAAAGCTAACATATAATAGTATTGCATTAGCAGCCCAAGAAATTCCTATTGAATTGCATACATCCGAAAATAGAAAGACATGCTTGTGCTGAAACTTAATTATCTTGGCAAAAACTGTGAGGGCTTGATTCTCAGAAGACATAAACAAAAAGCTCTGCTTTACACTCCCAAGGATCTAATTCTTTGTTTATTCAGACAACCTCCATCAGATAAAACTTACCATTTGGATTGACTAATTTGCCTTCTTATTTATAGTATCTACAGCTAAGTAACACAATTACTGCTTGGTTTGTGAGTAAGGAAAAGAATACTTCTGATCTACAAATACAAGGTCTCAAAGAGACAATCGGCGTGCACTGCCAGGTTAAAAAAGTTAATGCTGTTGCATTCCACCCTAGGCAAGGAAGACAAGCCTTTTCCAAGGACAGGTCTGACTGAAATGCTTTTTTATGGGTTCAAAGTAAAACATTATGGTAAAAAAATGAATACAGCTTTGTTTGTTTTTTCAGTCATCGTTAGCAATAGACATAAGGGTATTCTGGTTTTGAGCCCATATGGAAAGACCATCAACACTTTCTGCTTCTGGGTCCTTTGCCAAAATACCATATCCCACATGCCTTTTACCTTAAAACATAAAAGAAAAGGTGTTGTTCTGGTCAAATAAAGAAATAATTTTTACTAGCATACGTCTAATGTTAAAGCTGCCTAAATCCTGCCAAAGACATTACGACACCATCTGCAAAACAGATTTTCATTAAATTGATCAGTTTAAAGTTAAGCAGCTAGGCAGATGATGCTTTTGAGTTAACCTTTAACCTTTAACCTTCTTAAACTGAAATTAGGTCACTCCTTTTGGGTAATATCTTTGCCGCTTGAGAACATGGGAGGTAAAGTGATCTACCAAAATTTAAAAATCACAGCATTAATAGTGTTGTGGATCAATATTTTGTCAATAAAAGGAAAACCAAGGTATTTCTTGCACAGCTGAGTATCAGTCTGCTAACTGCTGCCTGTCACTTTCCCTAACTCCCAAATAGTTGCATACACAATGTAAACTGCAATAAACATACAATACAAAAGCAATGACTACTGAAGGTATTATCAGCTAATCAAATAATATTTTTGATACAGTAACTTCAAATATTTATTTGAGATTAGAAATTAATCATGTAATTCAGTTACTTGTTTAAGTAAATTTTGTTTTCAGCCATTCCAGTTTACTTTACAAAAAGGCTGCCCTGTACTTCTTTATGTATTAATAAAAGTATTTGGAAACTATTTTATGAGCACAGGACATGACATATGTGGTTCCCTGAATCAAAACCTATTTGACTGAGCTACAAAATGGCTGCCTTAAGAGCAGTTCCAGCTATATGTATTTTACATCCACAGAGACAGATCATCGTCCTGCCTCAGCTTCCCAAACCGGCAGAAGCTGAATGCTTCCTCCTGCAGAATGGAAATGCACTCTGTTGCTATAGAAGCTTTCTCTGTTTACTTGTGGAGTCACTGAATGCTTCTTGATGGATGCTGCCAAGAGCTTGCAACTCTTCTGTGGTTTAATTTGCTAATATCGAGCTCCACAATTCCAAAAGTAAGTCTTTGGGAAATTCATTTAGGCAAAGCTGAGTTCACTCAGGGTGAGGCTGTCTTTGTTCTGGTTCTCAGCAGCCACATTACCAACACCATTTGAATACTGCACTTCTGTAAGGAACAACCAGGCCATTTCTTCTTTAAATAACTTAGAAAACAGCTAAAGGTTCCACTTTGCCACATTTAGAATCTCACTCTAAAAGTGACATTTCCGTACTGCCTAAAATTATACAGCTTCAGAAGAGAAGCTCTGATGTTCATGGTTTCTTTAAAAGCTATGACTATGAAAAGACATCCTTTTATTTCATCAATAGTTAAGCACACAGAGAAAAATCAAGCTGTTACGGCAACATTTATAAAAAGAAAATTCACAAAACAATAACATTTAAATAAATATAAATGACTAAAGAAAAACTTTGAGGTACTTGACAAAGCAAAGGAACAAAATCACAGATTCTTTTTCTGTGCTTTCAGATGGTTTTAGTATCAAACTCTTTATTGCCAAACCACATTCACAGCACCTTAATTTTAAAAGAGTTACAAGGAGCTGCTTGAATATAAACACAATTAATGAATATTCAATATCACTCCCAAGGCATATATCTATTATTCATATAAATTAATGTTCTTTTTTTTCCTTAGGTGCTCTAAAAGTTTATCTGATGTATCAAGAGAAAAAAAGTTTACAACTCTCTTGGTTTCAACAGCTTCACCAAGACCTGACAAAACTATCAAGTCTGCTAGCAGATAACTTAACAGACTTTCAAAACTGCATTTATTTCCACCTTGAGGCCTGAATGTACACTTAGAATTAAGAGCAAAGTTTTCTGGGTGATGTACAGAGGCATTACATTCTGTTATAGAGCGCACACATCTAGAACATTTTGATCATTTGGGACACATTGTAGCACTTCATGCCAACCCAAAATCCTAAAAAATAATACTAATACTCCAATTGATATTTAAAATGTGACATCACTCTCCTTCAAATTAACCTTAAAATGAAATTATATAAAAATAGTGTTTGCATGTGTATATGCTATCTGCTTTCTGACAGTCATTAAACCTAGTGGGGTTCAAATTTCCAAGATTCTCTAAGAAGTCATGAGGGGCAGAAACTTCTTAAAAAGCTGAGATACTCACTAGCAATCCTAGGGACAAGTCCTTTAAAAACATATGCATCAGGAGAGTTGGAACCCTATGGTTAACAGCCAGACACTTTCAGTTGTCCTACTTGGGACATGAAGCCTAGAGGGCATCTGAGAGTTTATGAATTCTGTTTCCACTGGGATGTCCTCAGCTGATTCTGAGATAAAAAGGCTAGTGATGGTCCCTTGCTCTGTTATGATAACTGCACTACATAGGTGATACTGAACTGCTCCATCAACAAACCAGCATCTGGCAAAGAAGCAGATTCAGCAGCAGGACATCTTTAGTGATGAAGGCCAAGAGCTAATACTCTCTCCCTTAGCATCCCGCATGAAATATTTTGTAGGACATGCTGGAAACCCAAACATACTTGATGAAGGTTTCTCTAGGGATCAGGTTGAGTGAGTGAAGAGAAAGAAACTGTTTTGAGTACATAGTGTCTGTACCTTGTGACTATAGTTTTTTTTTTAAAAATAAGTGGCTGGCATCTTATTTTCAACAGTCCAAGAAGCTTTGGCAATGAAGCCATCTGTGAAAAGCCTTCTGCTTTCCCTTCTCCTACTCTATCATCCCTATCTGTGGCACCATTTGCAGTAGCATTTTTTTGAATGGTGGCATTATAAAACAAATAATTGAAATAATACAGGTTAACACTCCAAAAAACAGATGGGGACCAAAAAAATTAAAAAAAAAAAAAAACCCTGACGTAGAGTGTGACTGCACAGTGTAAATGAAGGGAGCAAGGAATGGCTTCACAGATGACAGGGAGCAAGAACTTCAAAAGGGAGTTTTGCTGCTGTGGCAGACTAACTGTGTCATTAGACTCTCAGCTCTTTTCGTACTTTTCATAACAGGATTTTGGATCTTAGAAAAAAATGGGAAAAAATAACACCCTCTAGAATTAAGGAAAAATGCAATTTAAATAAAATACATTATTAAATTAGCAGAGCAGCCAAGACTGTGGGACAGTATAATAGTTGTGTTACTGCCATTTCTCACAGCAGATACACCAAGGTTACAACTATCAGGTTATAAAATGAAAATCTGTTACTGCCTATACAGCATGTGTTAGCTCAGACCAACCATTTGAACATGGTTGAACACCAGAAAACTGTTATTTCTTGCTGAAACAAGAGATCTGCTGAGACTTTTCCATATTTGTTCTGTATGTACAGGTCTTCAACATGATTAGAAAACCAGCATAGTTGCTGTAATCAGCAGATGACTCCTGATAGTTTAGTTATCACAGATTTCTAGTATAAATCAATAGATAACACTTGCAAAATGGATTTTCTAATCATATTTAGAGCTTGTTACAGTGACTAATGGTTTGCAATATTTCCTGAATTTTTATATCCCCTAGACAAAAGAAGTTTTTAATAAGTTACAAAGTTATTCATCTTGGAAATGAATGTGTTATATTTTGTACATGAACCAAGACAATCAAGCCAATCCAGTAAACACACTGCAGAAAATAAGTTACCCCGTAATTAGGGTTTGGAAAAAGTCATGACAAGTTGTGTAATAAATGGTATTCATCACTCCCACATATTCATTATATCCACATAGTTTTTTCCAGTAAAATAAAAATATAGTTGCCATTCTACTAACATATTTATCTACACCACACCCTTTCATGTTTGTGAAAAATCATTACTGGTTTGGAAAAGAAGGGCAGACAAAAGGATGACAGTGCTTACTTTTGAATATCCTTTGTAATAATGTGGCGTATTCCATGTGCTTACTGAAAATACCAATGTAAAATAACTTGGCTGATACATTATGGTTGCAGATACATATGCCAGAAAGTGATCTCCTTTCCCTATGCA
>JAVTVJ010000061.1:1210000-1212500 GCA_034509425.1 Eopsaltria australis | reverse complement strand
TTTTTTTCCTTTTGTTTCCTTTTCAGCTAGTTTATTTGCTTGGTCTTTATTTCTCCCTAATGACAGCAAGATAATGTAAACTAAGAGTTCTAAATATTGCAGCATTGTCAACACAGGCAGAACTCTTTGAAGGTTCTCATTTTACCAAGTAAATCAGCTTACTACAAATCTTCCTTGTGCAAAAGTCCCCAGCAGGTAGCTGGCTATCCCTGATTAAGCACCAATCACAATTCTTCCCCACACTTTAGTCACCTCAATGGGCAACGGAACAGAAATTAATATTTACTGCAACCAGTCCCATCATCCTAGGGGACAATTGCATGCACTCAGTTTTTTCGTTGCAAAACGTAATGAACACCATTTCAAATACCATTTTGATGTTATCAATCCTGGTGAGTTGCCCATCTCTCAACCACTGCCTCAATCAACATCTTTCCTAGCTTAACAAATCATACGCAAGCACTACTGATGAAAATCCTTCAATCATTTCTTGCAGGCAGGCGTCTTAGACCATAAACTCCCTTTGTTGAGAACAAGATGCACTCTATAAAAGCCATATCAGTGTCTGGCAGCAGGGTAAAAGCACCAGAGGAAAGTCAGGCACACATTGGTTAAAAGTCTGCTTTCCTTCATTTTTTTCCTGAGCCTGCAAGGCTCCAGCCACTGTAATAGTAGCCTGATTACAGCCTAAGCTACCCCGAGTCCTTGCAGATCTCTCAGTTTGCAGAATGATGGCACTGTACACAACAGCTGAGTACTCTGAAACTTTAGTGTTTATTTTCAGCCTGTGATATAGACTCTGCCTTGCTTTTATGCAGGAGGTAAGCAATCTTCATTCCAGTCATAAGTCAGCACGATAGATCTCATTAATTTTAGACAAAAGCAGTAACCAATTTATCAGATAAGTTTTCAATTAAGTCCAAAAGTTTGATTACATCCTGAAAACTATTGTTGCAGATATCTGAAGCATTAACATTTTCTACATCTTCTCATTTACAAGAAAAGGAAATCTAATTTTAAAATTTTGCATAGCTGGACAATATAAGTTTCTATACATAATAGACAGGTGCTATATCCCTGCATAAAATCACTCAGTGTGATTTTGGGATTAAAAAAAATCCTTCCCTAGAAAGGCTTCAGTGAAGGTCACTGAGATATTAAGTATGAAGGATAGCTGCTTAATTTTTTTTAAGTGTAATCAAGTCTAATCTTGTCAGCTACATCAGAGAGAGGAAGTGATCAGTTTAAGATACATCAGAAGATTTGCATAGAATGAAAATGAATCAAAATTAGTTTTGGTATCTGAGATGGCTAAAATGACAGCCTAATTGCTCCCGAATCAAACGTCACAAAGCTTGGTGTGTAATTTTAATCACTGATGAGAACCAGGTTAAGTTTGCTCATGGCACACATGCAATTTAAAAACCTTTTGAAATAATCTGATCACAATGAGCATGAAAACTTAATAATTCTCTAATTAGTCCAGAGATAAGCATGTTTACCTTCCCATTTGGCAAATCTGCACAAACAGTGTATGCATCCCTGAAGAAAGCCTACACATCTAACGCACTCTCCTCCGAAGGCCTTATCTACAGATAAAAAGCTGCACAAGGAGAGTTGCACCAGAAAGCAACTCCCAGCCCCTTCCATCTGTAGAGGACTGGTATAAATGTCTTCATACTGGTATCCCTCAACTCTGACACAAAAGGATAAACAATGCTGGTACAAAGTATTTTTACATGTATCCACTCAGCAACTGCACTTGCAAGGCTATTTCAATCACATGTAAACACACATGCAAAGCATGAAGACACACACCCAGCTGGCACACAACACACATACAAGAAGTCTTTTGGGCCATTGCACAGAAAAAGAGGCAGCAGTACTTCTGTTTCCCAGCAATGATACAGGGACGCATGTGCAGTAACTCTGTCCTACCCAGTACCATGAAAGGACCAGTCGGGGTGAAACCGCTTTCATAGGTAAAACTAACTGACAAAAAGGAGTTAAAACAGCAAATGGAACCAGATGCAACTCCCTAAAACTCTTCGAGCCCTATCTGAGGATTTCCATTTAACCTGTGCTGCTTGAAGCAGGCTTTACCCGTACTGCAGCGTATTATGGTATCCCACAGCATCACAGTGTCCAGTGCACACACAGAAACAGTTGCCAGTTACATTTGTGGGCATGCACACTATACTGGAGCCAGATGGCATTTATGAGCAGTAAGTAATTTTAGGCAGATACAAAATGGGTTCTGCAGCATAGCATCTCACCCTTCCCCTTCTTCCCACAGCCCTGTGCTGAACAGTCGTGCTGTTGCAATTTTCTCCTAGAAGCTTTAGCAGAAGTAACTGTATTTTTAAACCTTCCACCACATAGTCAAAATGAAAAACAAAATCAGCACAGTAACAAGTGTCAAAACTTCTTTTCTGTTACTTAATCAACATTTTTAAATAAGCTGCACATTTATAGTTGTCTCCTTATATAACTTCAGTAT
>JAVTVJ010000061.1:1192500-1207500 GCA_034509425.1 Eopsaltria australis | reverse complement strand
CCTGCTGATGTTTCAGGGCTCTTCTATTACACCCTTCTACCTTCCCAGCACGATAGAAAATGCTTCTGCAAGAAGGAATTAATGAAGAGAACTGCAAAAGAATGTGTGACGACCTCTCCTGACACGGCAAAAACTTTCCGCCCATGTCACGACAAAGGGGAGAAGGTAATTAAGTTTGAATAGAGGGATGTAACGAAATATATTATGCATCTAAAACAGTACACTGAAAGGACAAGAGGGGGGATGGAAAAGTTTGCAAAAGACAAACTTGAGTGTACTGTTCAACTTGATTATTTTCTCCCATGTTCCTCTTATCCACAAAGGCTAATACCGAACATCATTCCAGCTGATTTTTAAACTCTTACAATGAAATCTCCTGAGGCTGATCAGCTCTCCTTCACTGTCAGGATAGGATTTGCCTCTTTGTTTTCTATCCTAAGGAGCAACGGGAAAGTGTACACAATGGCCATAACACTATTATAGGCTTTGGAATTTTTAATTTAATTGTAATGGTGAAGAACTGTTGCATTACTCTCCTGTCTTCTTTCCACAGCTTTAATGAAACCACTGCAGCTGTTCTCCTTTTAAAAGCAAGATCAGCAATCCCAGCTTGACAAAGCTACTGTGCAATATGTTTCTTTTGTTGTTGTTTGGTTTTGTTGTTTTAGGAAAATGTTGTAATCATGATGCAAGATAGGCCTATGTCTTAGGCCACTTCTGCAAACAAATCTGGCTTTTTTATCCAGCCATCCTATTTAGCATGTATTTGTTCTAACTGAATATTAATAGCTCACACTGGTGTGAGACAAGAACATGAACTGTAATTATCCTTCTAATTCTCGCTTTCATACCATATTTTTACTACTCCACCTGACACAGGTTCTGTAGTGATTACTTCATTAGTGATGAAGAATGGCCTAATCAGGTAAAGTATTGCTAGAAAACTCTTGTTTGCCAATACCAGGAGAAAGCACCAACTTTCTGCCTTTCTTTCTTTATGGAGAAAGGTGCATCTGAATGATAGCAACCCAGTGAACATTAGAGCATTAATCACCTCCCTTTGTCTCATCTATGCAAAGTAGGATTAGAGTTAAAATGATGACTGCTTAATCCCTTTGATTTTCTTTTACTAAATAAATATTAATCTACAAATCAATCAGATCCTGTATTATAACACACACAATATACACTATGAAAGGTTATGCAAATTACACTCAATTTTACAAGCATGCCATTAATGGAAAGAGCCCCCATGCTTTCCCTTTTTACTCCCCAAACCCCTGTTAAATTTGGAAGTTCAAGTTAATAATCCCACTAAATATAAAGCTTAGCTATTGAACCCATATTCCTTTTTCCTTTGAAGAACTTCACTGCATCAATCATTTTAGGAATTAATAAATCATATTTACTGTGTTTATTCATATGTCAATACTCCCAATCTGTAAAGCTTTCACCATTTAATCTCTTTAACTCTGACCAAAGTTAGTTTACATTAGATGTTGCTTTAAACTCGCATGGAACTAAATTAAATAAAAGCAGCTAGAAAATTAATCCTAATTATCTTCAGGAAAAATAATGCTGCCTGGATCTGTCACCTGTTCTCACACACTATGAAAGAGATCATTTGCATTCACAGCTCTTAAGAAAAAATTACTGAAATGTAGATTTTTTGCTTCATTAAACTTAGGTCCAATTTAACAAAAATGTAATATTAACATAAGTAAGTATACTAAAAATACTTTAATGATGTAAAATAGAGCAGTATAATCTTCTAAAGTGTAAATTATCACAAGCTTTGTGATTTTACTGAAGTATGGATGTGGCCTCTCTCAGCATATTCGGAAGGTAAGAATGGATTGCAAAAGTAACAAATAATGACCAGAGAGAGTGGCTCTGTAGTAATCACCTAACCTTTTTGCTGTCTCAAAACAAACTGTGAAAAAAACATTACAGTACTTTTTTGCTTCCATGCTAAAAAATGCTGCAATTATCTTTCTAAAAGTTACCACGAGGCAGGTAGTCAAGCAAACACTCCAGGTCTTGGGGAGATACTACAACTCCAGATAAGTTCAGAAAGAGTCTTGATGAAAACAAAATTTAAAGAATCTTGCTTTTGAGCAGATTTACAAGACTGCAAGACTCTTCTAATTATGCATCTGGGGAAAAAAAGCTGTGCTATTGTAAATAATTTTAAACATTTAAATATTACTCTGTATTAAAGTCAGCCTGATCAGTGAAAATACAGGATGTTTTTAAAGCAGTTTAGTTATTAATAAAGCACTTTTTGTCTAGAATGTTATCATGGCAAATTTGTTTTGTATTGCCAAGATCAGCTGGGCATTTTGTTTTTATTATGCATAGTCTTTTGTCATTTTTTTTGTTCTGCAAGTTAATTTGACTGCTGTGCATAAGTGAAGTGAGCAATTCAGTAATTAACTTTGGTGTTTTAAAATGTATGAACTTTAATTAGATTTCATTATAAACAAACAAATGTCAACCATAATTATAAGCTCCTTGGTTTAACCACATATTATCCCTTTTCAAACAAACTTGATGTCAGACAAATTAAAATCAAGCAGCCAGCAATTTTGAGTTGAATTTTACATGATCTGCCAGTAACCTGATTACTTTAACTTCAATATCATTACAGGAAAAGTATTTCAAGAAAAATAATTACAAGAATTCCAACAGGAGACAAGCTTAATTGTATTGATTCAAAAGATGCATGTATATAGGAACCATGCTGAAGGAATAATGTTATCTTAAATCTACAGTTACTATTAAAATTATATTGTTTGGCATGAAAAAGGCAATTTGAGATCAGTGTCTGGAAAAGCAGAGATACAAAACTAACTGAAATAATTATCTTTACACCATTATACTTTAAGCAACAAAATATCAATGAGGAACAACTTCCAGGCATGAAGGTTTGCAGGTTTATTTACTGACTGGTGTATCTATTAGTACCAGGAACAAGTAGAGCTGTCAGGACATAATGAAGGTAAATGATTAGTTAGCACAGAGACTGAGCTCTTCTTCAATGCAATAAGAGTTAATTAAAGTTTACCACCAAACATCAACCAAAGCAGGATGTTGATCAGGTTTCAGCATTAAGTGCAAACAGACAATGGTTGGCAGCAATTAGTGCAGCTATCAAATGACATGCAATTATAATTATACATTTAAAACAGCTAAAGGCTTGTGGAAGGGAGGGAAGAATCCCATCAGCTTCTTTGACTACGTACAGTCAAAGTGCAGGAAGCAGGTATCAGATATATCACTTCAATATTGTAAATCAATAGAATTAAACAAAAAAAAAAGGTTGTACAAGCACATTATCTGAAAAAGGACAATCCACTGTACATGAAATGGAAGAAATCTGCAGGCGACTCCTAACAAAGATAAGTACTAGTTAGATTAAATAAATTACTTTACTGCTGCCACTCACACTGACACGCATAAACAGGGAAGTGTTTGGGGTTTAAAGACTGGTGGCTGCAGCTTTATTACATTTTTATGCCAGACTCAAGGTTACCTGGTATCTTTAGTCCCTGTGGCCAAATTCACAGCACAAGAAGGCCCAGAAGGACCCCAGGCCCGAAGCCCATGACCACAAGAGCTGGTTTCACATGCTAGCTGCAAGCCTGCTGTGAGGAAGCCCGGGCTCACCAGAGGCAATTGCCCGGTACCTGAGCCACAGCCTAAGGCTCTGCCACACATCCCTCGTCTCCATCCCCTCCAATCAGCATGTGCACCAGTTCTGCCTGCTCCCAAACTTAAACCCAAGTTTTGAGAAAGAAATAAGTGAGAGATTTCCACCATGGGCAATCGCTGTGCATTGCACGGCAGCAGCGCAGACACACGAACAATCCAGAGCACAGTGAGGGCTGGTGCTGCCACCGCCACGCGCTGCTCCCGTTCGAAGGCCTTGCGGAATGGTGGCAGCCACCAGATCAATGATACAACAGAGGCGATAACAATTTTCTTCTCAGTCTCCCGTTAAAGCCAAAGGAAAGATGATAAACTTGCAGCAGCACCTTTAATAGCAACACCAAACAAAGGAAAAAACTGCTCCTGGCCCAGCACTGACAGCCTGCTGAACGCCCTCAGCACAGAGCTGGGAAGTTAAAACACCCCCAGTTCTGCAGTGTCGAACACACAGGACACACAGCAAAGCAGGTAAGTAGCCATTATTAAATGGTGTAGCCCGACAGACAATTAGCTACACACATCTGGTATCCAAACAATTCTCAGTAACTGCTCCATGCACTGGAGATGGAATAACCTGCTCGCTCCTCTTGGGCTGGCATAGTGCAGGTAGTGGGATTACCTGGTTAAACACCTACACTGTTCCACATCAGCTGAATGGGTCTGGCAAGAAGGATCCCCACCTCAAAGAAATCAAGGTCTCTTCAGCATTTTTATGGACAACGCAGTGGGAAAAGCACCCTGCTCCTCCTAGGTATGTAACAGGAAGCAAGACAAAGCTTTCCAGAAGACAAGTAGCAAGTTTCCAAGAAAGCTAAGCTGTGACAAATTAAAACCTGATGATGAGAGGAGCAAAGAGGTTAGACAGTAGGATTCATTGCTGAAGGACACCACTGAAACCATGAATCTACTAAGACTGAGAAAAAAAGAATGGAAACTGGCTGCCAAAATTATCCAGAGTTATTGTAATGAATGTGAAAAAACAAAAACAACAACATAAATTGTAAGGCATATTAAATCTTGGTTTTCAGAGGTCTAAAAATTTGCATTTGCAATCTTGCTAAGGCAGGCACATACAATAGGTTATCCTACATCTGCCTACTGTGATATTCTTCAGAAGCATTTTGCACAGACTAGTCAAAGAGAGAAAAGGCTGGCCACCACAGAATCCCAGTTTGGCAATCAGTATGTTTTTATATTATGAATTACCCCCTGAGTAAAGAAGTGTCTACAGCAGGGAGACTATCCTTATATTTTATTTGAACTAACCCATGCAAAAAGATCATCAGCATCAGTCCATATTTAAATGTTGCATAAATTTCCACTGTGTCAAATTCAGTAAACCTTCTTTTAAGATTGTAAATACTGTATTTTTAATACTTTTTTATTACTATTATTTTAGAAGGAAACCCACATACATATGCAAAATGCATTAGGATGGGTTTTGTTAGTATGTTGGCTACCAGTTGTGATTTTCACTGGAATGTGCACACGTTCACATTGCTAAAATTATTTTAATAAAATGCTTTACTGCTTTTCATAGTTCCTGGGCTGAAGCCTAGAGCAGTTCTACAGATTTTTTTTCCCTAACAAACCTCATTTTCCCAACTAATTCTGTTATGCTAGGGATTTGTGCACAGAGTTGGCTAATCCCAGTATTTCCCTAGAGCTGCATCTAAGCTATGGCCCACTCCCAGCACAAAAGTGTCTCCAAAAGCCCTTTCGCCCCCTTCAGCACTGATACACTCATTGGTCCTGACATTTTCACTTCAGCCATGACAAATGAGCTGATGGCTGTGATCAGATTGCACACGAGGACTGCTTTATCAAAGACGTATCATTAACTCTCATCACTGTCTTCCATTATGACTCTTTTGGTCAAATCTGTTGTGAAAATGCAAGTCAGTTTAAAAACATAACCTAAACATAGCAACAAACAAACTTCATTAAAAAGCAGGAAAGAAAACCAGACTCGGACAGGATCAGAAAGAGTCTAGCGTTAACTAAATGTTTCTCTGGGGATTTAAGTAACTGTACTCAACCTCTGCCCCAGTGCAAACATGGCAGTTGACCGTCTTCGAAAGGTCCCCTCCCCCATTGCGGACTGTGAGCACTACTTTGCCTTTTTTAGAGAAACAAAAATATAGCAGCAGCCATCAAATATGTCTAAAAACAAAGTCAACCTTTTTTTCCCTTTTTAGTCTCTGATTCACTTCACATTCTGTGCGTCTGCTCTTATCAAAATATGTTTCTCAAATAAATCCCTTAAAGAATATAAAATTTTCATTTGAATCACAGCCACATAATCACACTGTTTTCTGACTCACATTAAAAACACCAACATAAAGCACTGTCTGAAACGGAAATCGCTCAGCTCCCTATGAATACCACAACCTTTCTGTCAAGTTAGAACCTAAGTTCCAGTTACACGGTTCTTGTTACATCTAGAGGGTTTACAAAGTATATATTTGTTGTAACGTATTCTAGCAATTCATCTGAGAATACACATCTAGCGGAGTCAACTGTAACACAACAGATCCTGGGAATGGAGGTCATGCTTTGAGATAAAGTGCTATTCACTTTTGGACCATGCAAGAAGCTCTTTATTCCTGTTCTTATTGGCATCAGTTCCCCCCTTACCAGAGCAAGAACAAAGCCAAGTGCTCGTGTGAGGTTTATGAATAAATCAGAGGTGAGCCACTTTAAGTGCTGCCCATGATTTCCTTGTTGACAGTGAGCACTTAAACAGGCTTCTATGACCAGCAACTCCTGGCAAACCTTAATGGCTCCTAATCTGTACCCTGCTTCATTTCAGGAAAGAAATGACCTACCCCTATTTTTCTCAAGTCTTCACCTTTTGGGCAACTACTGTCCCACCTTTTTAAGAAATTCACGTTAGGGGACTGTCCTGTTTCAGTGCCAAGTTTTCACATAACACACAACATAAAAATCACCATTTTCTTCCTTGAAAACAAATGACAGCTAATAAAATATTATTATGCTGTGCAGCCTAAGTAATTCCCAGACAAACCATTACACAATTCAGCGTTTGTTTAAATTGCATAGATTTTTAAATGAACCTAAAAGATATGCAGTACATTTGCCTCCAATTATTAAAATCATGTAAAAAATATGCTGAGAGCAGATTCAACCCTTCTGTACAGCTACAGCTGAAACCAGGAATGTTTATAAATCATTACCACCGAATATGTTTTAAAAATTCAAACAGCCTCAAAATCTATTTTTAAATAATAATAGCATTGAAAATCAAACTGATTTCAACAGTAAACTGTTCTGGACCAAACAAATCTGGTCGGGGAACATTAGAATCCAGCTGTGGCACGACACTAGGTGTTTCAGTATGTACGTCTTTGATGCACAAAACCACTCAGAGAGCTATGCTGTTCGACATTAAAGCTGTATCCTGCATGGAGAATAGATTTCAACATGGAATGAAAATCTTCATTTTTAAGGACTCTCTTTCCCTCACAACGCCTCTTCTTCCCCCCGCCTCCCCTTCCCCTCCTCCCCCCCCCCCCCCCTTTTTGACATGTCACCATCTCCAGATGGCTGGATTGACTCTGTAGTAGCTGAGTTACTGTCAGGCTCCCAGTTTCAGCTATATTTAAATACTAACATTTTTTTACTCTGCTGTCTCTTGTTGCCTTTCCACCCACTTGGGGAAAAGCTGTGATTTCAGTGAGCGTTCCCCTCGGGGCCAGGGGGCGGCTGCCTGGCAGTGCTGACCTGCCGCTGCTGGAATTGCGGCGAGTGCCTCAGCAGATGACGCTCTTCTTCGCGAGGGCCTGATCCAAACCTGGGGAAATCGATGAGGCGGCGCTGGACTTTGGAACAGGCCCTCAGTCAAAACTGGGAACTGCAAAAATACTGTGGAAACCACCCGTCAAGCGAGACAGAAATCCACGGGCCAGACCAGTCAGGACTTAAAACTCAGTGATACTTTTCACCGGAACAAAAATGTCTGTCCCAGTGCACTGGCAGACGACTCAGTGAGAAATCAGATTATTCTTCCCTAGAGAAATCAGTTGCTTCTGCTCGTAAAAAAGTCCCAAAGCACATTGTTTTGTTTTAGCAGAGTGGCTCGTGGTTTTGTGTGCATGGGGTGGCACTTCCCACCCCAGAGATGACTGTACTGCAATGGCAAAGAAAATTATTTTTTTTGTGAACAGTTTGTGAAAACTCAAAGGAACTGAGAGATTGAGGGGTGACACATGCCATATAACTAGATAATTTATTTTAGAAATGCTACATTTTCATTAATTTAACCCTTAGTACTGTAAACAAAATCAACAATCACATTTCAATTTTAAAAAAAAAGGAAAGGACCTGAGTGAAACCCACAGGAATAAATTCCCTGTTTAAGGAGCTACTTTTCACTCAGTACCTTATTTTCTGGAGTGGGGAATGCATGGGAAGTGTTAGGTGGTAAACAAGGAGAATCTTAATTACAGGTGGACAGCCACAGTTTCTCAAACAGGCAAATCACCTGCATTTGAAACCCTCATGTAACACCTGGCAAATCCAAGGATATTTTATGAAAGCTCCAGTCCTCTGAATACCAAAAACCAAAGGACTATCCCCAACAGACTGACAGAAGTTATGTTTTCGCCGTGAAAAAGATATTATACTTATCTGTTACACTACCATCTTCTGCAACACGTGTGGAAACAACTGGGATTTCTCCAGGTTTCCATCAGTGCCCCAAACACTGGAGCACTACCAGTGACAGGTGCCTTGTCATCTCAGATTAGGTGAATTTATAAGGCAGCCTCAGTGTCAAAACAGGGAGGAGCAAGCCTTCAGCAGCAGCCTCTCACAGACCCTCAGCTCTGCTGTTACCTGGTAAAACGAAGAGAATTGACCCCCCTCAGCCTCTCTGGAAAACCTCGTTCTTATAGGCCTTCTGGTGCCTTCCTCAAAAATGAAAATGGTAGTGCAAAAAGAGGAGATGAGACCTTTCAAATTTGATTTTATGGGATTATAGTCAAGTGGTAACTACAGGCCTGATTCTCTTCCCACTAATATCAAAACTGTCTGCCTCGCCAGTTTTACACCCATATTATTCCTCTAATTTCAGGGCAGTAATTGTTAATTTAGTTTGGGATGAATGGGAAGAATCTAGTTCTTTTGGTTTTACGTGTCATAGGCACACATCAAGACAGGCCTTTTGTACGTATTTCTTTGTTGCAGAAACAGAACGTTTGTCTATTTAAATACAATTTTAAATGTACATCTAGTGTGCACATTGCTTGTTCTGCAGACACGGCTGAAGTCTATATGGTAAATGTTTGTTTTCAGAGTCACCATGGCCTTTCATGTACATACAGCCTTTAGTGAACTATTGACCTGAAGGACTATAACACCTTCTTAGGAGCTGGGAAAACCGATCAGACCACTGTGAGCATTAAAAGTCAACTAGATTTGTCTGTAAAGAGATCTCTGTTTATGTGTGTGTCTTTAATTTTTTCCTCAAAAATACAGAAGGCAAATTAAATATAATTCAGACAAATTACAATCTAAATATATATCTCTCTCTCCTTTTTCTTTTATTTAATTGAAAGTCAATTCTGAGTAATGTGAACATAAAACAGAGTGTCTTGATACAGGAAACTTTTATTTTGACCATATAACTTAGTTAAACCATTCCTCAGGATATTTTTTAAGCTGAAAATGTAATTCCTCAACAAGTCTACCATATTTCAGTCTGGTGCAAACTTTACTGCCTAGTTTGGAACACGGCAAAAGTTGCGATAATAACGAAAATACTGGTATAAAACATAGAGTGACTATTTAAAAGGAATAGAGTGATCTGTATTATAGACTAAACTTCCTGCTTTTATTTATGCAAAACAAGTCTACCTCTACAGGTCTGCAAAATCCTGTTACCAATAAATGTGTTTATTACCCCTTTCAAAAACAACAACAAATCTCAACAACTACCAAACAAAACCTACTAGGTTTGCTATACCTATTCAGTAAAAGCAACTCAAACATGTCTTAGTTTCTCCTATCTGTGCATCTGTTCACATAAACATATTTTGTGTTACATCTTATTCTTTAAAATCTTGAATCCCAGAATCTCAGTGTGCTGGGTTTCTGCCCATTCAGTAAGAATGCAGACATCACATAAGTTATTATTAACCCATGTGTTATCCAGTTCTACAGTGGCTGGAACTTTGCCAGAGACAACACATGGTGCTTGGTTAACAATATTTTAAAATACAAATTAATTTATTTTTTTAATTAACACATTTTTCTTATGGAAATACACTAATAAGCTCTTCCCAGAATGAAAGATATACCCTAAGCATATTCCTTTCAAAGAAGTTTTAAGGGATTTCATAAAGTAAGCAGGAAAACATTCTAAAACCCCCAGAAAGTCTTTATCTTTGTTCGAAAAAAGAGAATTTTTGTGACTATTCTTCCCAAGTATTTTCTGCATTTACAGTTTTAGTTAATTTATCCATAAGCAATCCTAATGTTTAAATA
Source organism: Eopsaltria australis (assembly GCA_034509425.1). Taxonomy (NCBI): domain Eukaryota; kingdom Metazoa; phylum Chordata; class Aves; order Passeriformes; family Petroicidae; genus Eopsaltria; species Eopsaltria australis. The sequence goes on along the minus strand of JAVTVJ010000061.1, from coordinate 1,197,282 downwards.
TTATCAGATCAAGCCCAACACTAAACTAACAAGCATTTACAAATAAATGTTCTGCAAAACGGGAAAAAAATCCCTGAAACAAGTTAATATTTAGTCTGCCTACCAACAGTTTTCCACAGTAGCTCTAAATCGGTAATTATGTTGACCTGATAAAAAAGAGAGCCTATTTAATATGCACACATACAAATAATTATTCACACTGCATTTGATTTACATACGTACAAAAGAACCACTTCCCACTTTCAAAAGTGGCTCAACACTTATGGTATTTTAACTGCCCTAATTACTGTTGAGAGAACATAATTAGAAGCACTGATCACATTGTCAACAGCTAACCAGTTGCAGCCCTGGCTGGGGGCCTGATCCTGTGCTGGCTGGAGGCAGAGGGGGCCAGCACTGATTGCAGGAGGAGGCCAGGGCCCTTCTCGCCACCTGAATCTACAGGAATCCATATGTTTTAAACAACCTGAGTACGCTGACACAGCCACGCCGAACACCCCGTTCCTTCTGTGCTTCTATCAATTGCTATTTCAGTACGCTTTCTCTGTTTTCAAAGGCGAGCGAAGAGAGTAATTTTTTCCCCAGCAAGGCTCCTATACCACTTAAACACTTAGCACTGAGTCAGAATTCATAACTTTTTCCAAAGGAGAAACAGTTTAATAATTAAAACAGATATTGACTAAACGCTGCTTCCTTGAATACCAAACTTTTATTAGATTATTATGTGTTGATGCATAATTTCCATTGGCAACTTTTAAAGCAGCTCCTTCCCTCACTGCCAGCCCCTGTCCTCCCTCTTTCTTTCCCCCAAGCAAAGTGCTGGGAATCCTTGATACCCAACAGTCAATATTTGGTTTGCCTGTCATGTTCCTGGAGCTCCCCTCCATACAAACCTGTGTTTCTCATCCTTTCGCTGCACTGCTCTCGTACGTGTTACTTCACATGATGATGTAAATTCGGGGCATCTTAGCAATTTGCTAAAATCTGAGCTTCTGCTTGTTTTCTCAAGTCTTGGACAAACATAACTTTAGGGAGAGCTGAACATAGGCATAAAGAAAGAGGAGCCTGCATTTTCATCTTCCTTTCATCTCAGTCATTCAGTCAACCATTCAGTGCCCTATTCAACAGAGCTTTTCATTATGCAAAAAAATGCTGATCCTTTTCCGATGCTTTCACACTTGTATAAACCCCCATTCCTTCGACTGAAAAGCAATTATATCAGTTTACCTTTCTGTCAAAAACAGGATTAATATTCCAATACCAGAATCTCCTTTATTTTCCTATCTTTTGCTTTAGGAAACTAGAGATTATTAGTGGCGGTATTCCTTAGAGCAAGAATACATTATTTTAAATATGATTATTTTAGCCAAAGCAAGAGGGGGGAGGGGGAGGGAATGAAAAAAACTTCAGTTGCTGCGGAAACTCTTTTCAGTGACAGAACTGACCTTCCCTTTGCAGAGGCCTGAATAGAATGAGCCTCACTCTGGTCTATTAATCAGAAACAAATTATGAAAGAATGTGGCTGGACTGGTTGACACTATCCTGTCTTGGGAGACTCAGTAACAGCCTAGTAACAATGTCCTCTTCATGGGTAATGAACAGCCATGACAAATGGGGCAGAGAAACTATTTATTTGCATATGCAAATTCTCACACAAGGGAAACATGTACAAACAAGTGTCATTGTAAGGTGGATTAGGCAAACAACGCTTTCTTTTTAGGACACTCTGCAGCCCAGAACATTAGTCAGCACAATTAAACCAGTCTCCATGGAGACTAATGAAATTTCACCATGGTATGAGTTAAATTAGATAGCTAGTTATGTGTTTTCACAATCCAACTTGAAATCCATTATTGTTTCAGAACAATACAGCAATTGTGCCTGGCTGATCTTTGCCAGCTCAACAAGCTCCTAAGTTGACAATTTGCATATGTTAATATAATTAAGCACTAATTACATGAAACTTGTACATATTCACATGCACTTTCCCTGGGCGCTTCTCAGTTTGAACCTTGGCCAAGTCTTTAACCCTTTGAATGAATCTGGAGCAGCAAAGCTCTGCCTTCTGGGTACAGCCCCAAGGCAGATGCAGAAAAGCTCTTCATTTATAAACACAAAGCTTAACCTGGCTTCTCATATTTCTATCAACAGGCTAGAAAACATTTTTGTATATGGTGGGGTAGAAGAAAGGCCGAGAGGTGGAGGGAGCTGGAGTGGAAGTTCTTTTAAGACCCAGCTCTTGTGACCTTTTTGCATATGAAAACACAAATATTTACCCATCTAGCAGGTCACAAACACATGTATCGCCATTGTCACAGGTCTGCAAGACCCGAATTGTCAAAAACTAGACTGGGTTTTATGTCAGTGCTCTCAGATCCACAAAAATGGGCATGAGAGAAGGAAAAAAGAGCAAGCAGTAACTAATGAGCTTTACATAAATATATGCAGAGGCAATTAAGCAGTGTTAATTACTATGACAGCAGTTAATTGAATATAATTAGATATTTTAAGCTACTGACTAAGGCATAGTTAAGATTAATTTTATTGAGATTAATTGTAAATAAGAATAGATTAACTGTGTTTTGACAGGCATAAAAAGTAGATCTGCAAATTAACTAGGAGAGCAGAAACTAGCACAAAAATCATATATTATCTTAATGTCACACCTCAGAATCATCTGCTCAATAAACATGACTTTTCAAACCCAAACAGACAGGAATCTTGAAGAAAAACAAACAGCTTGCAGAGATTAAAGAGCCTTTTGTCCTTTTTCATGTGCATTTCTTTTAGCAGACTAAATTAAGCGAGTCTGGTGTACGTTTTTAGGAAGGAACATTTCACACTGAATGGAAAAAATGTTCTATCACATATGAAATTCATGCAGCTGTGCGGAACCTAGTCCAGATGGTCTAAGACTATAAAACAACACTAAATGATAGACAGTAGGGCCTTCCCAAGATTATGTGATAAAGTCACAACCTCATATTTTGACTTAAATTTTCTGTCATGTATTGTTTCCTTCCAGATCAGATAGCTCCATTTTAATTTTTAACTGATCCTGAATATTCAATGGAAACTCTCAATAAACACTGCTGATAAGCATACGAGCATAAATCATAAAATATTTATAAAACGCCCCTTAGCTTCATTAAAACAATGCTGAATTCAAAGTGTCCTGGTTCCCCCACAATACTAAACTGTTCACACCACTTAGCTTAAATAGGTAAAAATGCCTGGGTTTAAATATACCTCAAATAAACACCAAAACACATTCTACCAGCAGATTAATTCATGCATGCTGCTTAAGAAAATTAACAACAAGGCTGAAGAATGCTGAACAAATCACTAATAAGAAAGGAGCTTCAATTGATTTTGAAATAAATCAATAGGTGATTAACACAATATTTTTAAAGCAGTAGAATGTATATATATTATATAAGCATATATATTATATTTTCAATACCTTTTTAGCTCTTAATCGAATAAGGGCTTTATAACAATGAGCATGTCCCTATATTGACTATCAACTTCTTTGGAATGCCTTTAGTCTTTTATTACGAAAATCCAAAAAACGGTCTGTGAAACAAGGCTACGACAAGCCATTCTGCAGTGAAAGATTTTAAATCATCCAGCCTCTTCTAATAGACTTGAGACTTATTGAGGTAGAAACCATAAAAAATGAAGAAGGGAAATTTAATCCCTGAAATATTGATTTGCACATTAATATCATATAGGCAGAGGGCAATTTGGCTTCATGGAAATGACACATTGTCGACCCTTGGTGAAGTCAGAGCCAATCTAACTGCTGAACATGTCTGAATCTCAAGAGTTATTAAGGGCTTCCCTTCTTGCCTTTATGACTTTTCTTCAGCCTACCAATGCAATCTTAAATGTATTATCTTTAAGAAATAATTGTAAAACCTCAGGGGTTTTCCAGTTAATGGAAGGGAGGCTAAACCACATCAGATTCTGAAATGCAACATTAAACCCTTGCAATCAACAAAACCACCTCAATTCTCATCCATCCAGTGCAGGATCTAATATTGTTATTAGAGATAATCAAATTTCATTGTGTAAATTTAGGCTCATGGTCAGAATGGAAGCAGTAAATTCTGCAATATTAAACAGTGATTTTTCTCAGCCCCCTTTATATGTTCTTTGATGGTGCACTATCTTCACAAATAAACCTAAACTATTCAAAAATTAAGGAACACATCTGTCGCCGTATTCTGAAAGATGCACGCAATGTCGTTTGCCATCTCCACAGCTTTCCTTCAGTTTTAACTTGATCTAGCGGATAAGTTCCATTTTAGAGAATAATAAAGCAGTATCACTGCATAAACCAAACAGCAGGTACTATTACTGTGACTTACACAGATGGTTTACCTGACCTTTCTTTGTTCCTTGGGTAGGTTTCACTTTTGCAGATTTACGACTTTTCCCTCTATATTTCATTGACCCTCTATGTTCATTATCATAAAAATGAAAACTATTGGATACATGTTTATGTTGGCAAAGTCCAAAAAGCCCACAACTAAAGGATAAAGAGATGCTACAATGCACTGTGTGGATCTCTAGATCGTACACTATAAATATTCAAGCACAGATAACACGAATAACTGAATAATCCTGGTGAGCCTCAGCTCTGGAGCCAGGTGCAAGAGGTTAAAACAGCTGGCTAGCCATCTTTTATTTTGTGTGCCTTCCTACCGGCTGAAACCGCAAACCCTGAAAACTAGCAGATATTCCCTCAAGGTTGATAGTCTGATTTTTTTCATTTCA
>JAVTVJ010000061.1:1087500-1187500 GCA_034509425.1 Eopsaltria australis | reverse complement strand
TAAGGAAGCACAGGCCAGTGTCAGGGAACTGAGTGTCTAAAAGCAGATGTTTAAGGTCAGAGTGAAGGTCCTGATAGTTTTGAAGGAAGAAGAAAAAAAAAAGAGGTCTTTGGAAAGGGGAGGGGAAAAAAGGATTTAAAAAAAAACCCCAAAACCCAAAACAAACCGCTAGCCTGAAAGTACAGCTATTCCAAAAATCGAAATCTGCAAATAAAGCAGGGAAGGACCCTACCCCAATCCAGAGAAACCTTACTTCAAACTTAAGGAAAATCTTCAAGACTCGAATTTAAGGGAAAAGTCAGGGGCATTGGAGGGTTAGTGAGAGCAACTTTGTTGCTTTTCCAAACCTCACCTATGCATTGCACCAGCTCATCAATGAAAAAAGGTGTGAGCGTATGTATGCAGATTTCCACAGGCACTGCGCCCTGTCAATGAAGGTAATAAGGAAACTAGCGATACTCTGCATCGTTGTTTACATGGTGGAAAAAAAATGCAAACAAAGACTGAAAATGAAATCTCTGAAACCTGTTTACAGTTATCAGATTGAGGGAGTATAATGGAAAGAGGGCTTTTGGGTTTAAATGGTAGACGAAACGGGACTCTGAGATAGAAGGATGCATTGTCCATTCAAGTGCATGCCTGAAGGATGGCAACACATTTCCTAAGACTGAAGACAATTAAATACAATGTGATGAAGAAACACCTGAGAACAATACATCTATTTCAAATTCAAGTGAAGAAACACGTATACTTAATGTCACGGAAGAATAAGGAAACGAAGATAATTTAGTTTTAAAGTCGTCCCCCCCCTCCCCCCCCCGCACTTCTCCCCACCTCTTTTATTCCTAGTGCTTTTTTCCTGGTGAAACATCAATATCATTAATGTCATTAATGTCAAAACACCAAACGTCAGAACAGTCAAGTCATTCTTTTTTGGCTGTAGATTTCCCCCCCCCCCCCTTTCTCTCGTCTTGGAAGGGGATATAGGTTTATGGTATTCTTGAGTTACAGCTAAGGAACAAAGGAGGGGGGAATAAGGCAGGAATTGCGATAGGAGAGTCCACATTTTTCAGGGTTTCTTCTGCCACTGTTTACTGTCCTTCCTAACATTTTAAACCTCTCTGTTTCTCTGCCTCTCCCGCTTTCTCTCTCCCTAAAAATAGCACCTATCGAGGAGGGGGGCTGTAGGGAAAAAAAAAAGGCACTACGGGATGTTAACAGTTTAGAAGGAACCCGGGGATCGCCACGTAGATAGGAAAAATCGAAGAAGGTTAATTCCGGGAGGCAGCAGCAGCAGGTTTGTGGGATGTGATAAGAGCGGAGCGCAGCGCGGGCTGGGGGCGGCAGGCGCGGGGGACGCGGCGCGGCCGCGGAGCGGTGCGGGGCTCCCGGCGGGCTCCCGGCGGCGCGGCCCGGCCCGGCCCGGCCCGGCTCCCGCTCCCACTCCCCTCTCTCCTCCCTCTCTCGCTCAGCTGATCGCCCCCGAAGACTCTCGCCTAACCTCACAGCTCCTCTCCTCTGGTCTCGATGGACCCCCCGCCCACCTCCTCCGAACTTCTCCTGCAGGCACCGTTACATATTTTGGGATTTTTTCGAGCCTCCTGTTGAAACCACAAAAAGCTCTTGATAGTGACGTTACATTTCAAAGAAAGGGAAGGGGGAAAAAAACCTCAAAAATCCCTCAGCCTTTCCTGTCCTTTACCATCTCCAGCCTTAGCCCCAAGGAAAACTTATTGGCCTGGGCGAAACGGAGCTGGTAGGGGCCAGAGCCCGACACTGACCATTCTTTAATAGACAAAGAAATCGTAGCCCAAACCGGGCTCTGTTACACCGCGTCTCCCCGTCAAGCTCATTTCACTCCCTAAATCTGCGCTGCGGACACACAGGGGCACAAGGATCTGCATAATTACAGATATAGCCGCTCCCCTCTTTAATAAACCGACATAATTCCCTAATAAGCGTTCCCTTCCCCCACCTTCTCCTCTCCCCAGACCCCAACCCAAGGGAAAGGGGATCCATGTCTTTTTACTGCGTTCCCTAAGTCTATAGATGAGCTCAGTTTGAAACGAGGTATTACAAGATTTCAGTGTTACAGACCCTTTATCTGAGCTACAGACACTTTCAGATCCCCAGCCCCCACCTCCTCTCCTTTTTGTTGTCTCTTCTCCTCCCGGGGGCTATTTGACAAAGGCAGTGTGTTAACTAACATTTTTGTTTAACTCAGCAACTTCTTTTCAAAACATACTTAAACCTGATAGCAATCTCGTGTACTTTTTTTCTTCCTTTTTTTTTTTTTTTTTTTTCCCCGAGATGAAATTGACTCTGAACCCAAAGCATTTGGCTATTATTAATAATTTCTTTCTTTGCAGGTATCATGTATACAAATATTTTTGTTAATTTAGAACGCTCTTTCCCTTCCCCCCCCCCCACCCCCCCTCCGCAAAACATTCCACTACACATTAAAAAAAAGGGGGGGGGGGGCGAGGAGAAGAGGGAGGAGGGAAAGAAAACAAAAATCCCCGATCTGATTCCTGGAAAGTTTTGTTCGAAAAAGAAATAAAACAACAATAACATACTGCATTTCAATTCTGCCTTCACTGCCCCAGATTTGGCATTCACCTACTGAAAGTGCGTCTAACGAGCAGTGACCTTAGAGAAAAATCACAGCCGAATAGTATAGACATCTCGCTGAGACTTTGAACTAAATAGTGCCGATCCCGATTGGCTTTTTGTTCTTGTTGTTATTTTGGCTGGAGCTGTACAAAAACGCGCACCCGGACATTACTATAAATAAAAGCCTTCCAGGTCTAAGTCTGCTGCCGGCGTTTCCTCCGGAGCCTTAACAGCCCTTTTTCAGCTCCTTTCTTGGGCAGATCGCGGGGATTAAATGCCCTGAACCTGAGCTCCTGGCCTTGGATGGGAAGGGAAAGAAAAAGGGAGAGGGAGAGAGAGAAAGGAGAGGGTGAAGGAGCCAGGCGCCCTCTGGGCTTTCAGAGGTCAGCGCTTTGACAGTGCTCTGACCTCCCTCCCCTCCCGGCAACCACCCCAGTGTTTATAAACAAAAACAGTCAGGACTAGCCCCAAACAATAGCAATTCACCAACTTCACAGGCACTTCACCAGCTCTTATGCAAATAAAGGAAAACGACCGCTTACCACCGCTCCCCCCCATCCCCTCCAGAAAGCCCAAGAGCATATTTCCAGCAGTGATATATCCAAGGGAAAAATTTTACATTCTATCCTGGAAAAGGACAAAAAGGGACTTCAGAAATAAAACGGTTCTGGTAGAAAGACAGACAAAAAGGAGAAAAAGCCAATAAAACTACCGATCTTACTGCAGAAAGAGGAAAGTTATGAAATATTTATACCTAAATCCAGCAATCCACACTGCCAATAAAACAGGAATCTTTGTTGTGTAGACAATATGCTAAACTACCTCTGCGACAAACAGCGATTATAAAGCAACCAGAAAAAGTTATTTTCGCCCAAGGAGCCAAGTTTTCAAAGAAAACGTGTGGATTTTACAGCTAAATAAAAGCCACCACCTCTGTGTTATCCGTAAAAACTACACATAAATTAAAAGCACCGTTAAAAGAAAAAAAAACCTTCCAGCAAGCAAGCAGCACATCTGATCTGACTTACAAAAAAAAAAAAAAAAGTATAATTAAAACCATCTTTAATTACAAAAAGCAGCAAGCGAAAACTAAATGAATCAATGATTTCTCCCCAAAATGTTGTCCGCCAAGGTATAGAAATGACAGTTCTATAGTCCTGCATTAAAGCATAACTGAAACCCCACAATTCAGGAATTGATTACGCGAAAGGAAAAGAAAACAGTAAAAGGAAAAAAAAGGTCCTAATGATTTTCAAACTTTTGTTTAAAAAATGATCAAGATCAGAAAAGATTGGAGGAAAAGTTAAAGGAAATATACCTCAAGAGAAAAAAGACCATCTCCTTTTCTTCTTTGTCTATCAGTCTCCAGTTAAAGCATATGGAAAATGTTTTCAAAATGCCTAGATTTGGCACATTGTCATTGCAAAGAGAGGAGCGCAGTGATGCTGTTATAGAAAATGGGAAATAAATTCAGGATTGGGTGCTGCCTCCTTCAATGCGGATTTATCTAAGTTTAATTTAATATTCCGCAATCACTGTATGATCGCATATAATTCACCAAGATTTTTAAGGGCTTTGCCTAAATATGTTGACCACAGGCACAAAGTAATTTAATCAGATTGTTTCCTTCATTTATTTGTGTTTATTTTTCTCATTAGAAACACTTTAAATTGCAATTGTAAATAGTAGAAATGATGCAATATTAGGTTTGGGGAGAACAAACGCTCAAAGAAGGCATTAGCTTTATTAAAATCATTCAGAACGTAAAATCAAAAAGCACAAAATGGTTGTTTGTAAAACACTAAACCTTTAATCGATTTATTGGCATTCCAATCGATTAGATAAACGGAAATCTATAGTAAACATAAAAGCATTTAAAATATTTTTCTCTCATTTATAAACAAAACTTTTCTTTTCAGTAGAAAAAAAAATTATTATCAAACGACTAACAGGAAATTCTTCAGATATCAAATTACGATAATAAAATTATTTCCACATGGAAAAGGATAATGACAATGATGATAGTAATTATAATAATGAATAATTCAACAGCCCTTTGACATATATGGAAGAGCCTGGTTCAAAAACAGCTTTTGAAGGGGGCTACTTTTAGGGGATTTTTTAAATAAAATTGAAATTTGAGGCTGAATGCTTAGATTAAGTGACAGTTTAGGTGCATGTGGTGAAATTGCGTTAATTTTTTTCCTGCAGTTTTTAAGGCAGAACTGCTCGCTTTGACATCACCCCTTAAATTAAGTTACCTCTTAATAGCAGTAAATAAGTATGTAAATATATAAGCTACCCCTGAATTTATGGAGGGGGGGAATTTTGTCTACACACCAGGGCGATGGGAATGGGGACCTTTTACCTTATAATTTAAACAATTTGCCTAGCTGGCAGAGTACCTTCCAGATTACAGAAAAATTGTGCAAGCAATAATATATTTGACCACTTAAGTGAAAGAACACAATTTATTTAGGGGTGGAGGGTGGGGAACTGCAAGCCGGAGAAATGCAGCAATCAGCTTGTGGCATTCTGGCTGCGCGAAGAGGAAGTGTTGCTGTAACGGGTATTATGTTTATTTGATAAAGAAAATCAATGAAAGTGGCTGTAAAGTAGTTAGTGAGGCGTGTGTTTGGGACTCGGGTTGAATAGTGACTCCAGCGGGCTGGTCGATGAGCTCTAAGAGCTCTGGAAATCTAACCTAACCCTCCGAGTCAGCTCTCTCTCACTCATTGCTGCACCTTCCCCAGGCTGGGAGACTTCAGCCCTTGTCTCCTCCCTCCGTCTCCTTCCCTCTCTCCCCACATCCCTCCCTCTGTCCCTCCTTCCCTCTCTCCTAGTTTTCCGCTCCTGCTTTTCTTCTTCCCATCCGCTCCAACTGTTCCCTCTCCCAGGTATATTTGTTCCCCTCAATCTCTCCCATTCTCTTTCTCTCTCACTTTCCTTCTCTCGCCCCATCTCTGCCGTAGCTGTTTCCTCCCGGTCCAACTGGTTCTCTAAGTTTCCCTGTACTTTTGAAACCTTTCTCCTCCTTTAATTCTTTTCCTCTCCTCTCGGGTATCAGTATTCCTAAGTTTTCTTCCAGCCTTTTCCCTATCTGTCTTCACCAGCCAAATTTATCTCTTTTTTTGGATTGGTTCCTCCGGACATGTGCTATATTAGTAATTATCCCTACTCATTTCCCTTTCACACACCCATGCTGAAGGGATGAGCACACCACGCTCTTTCCGCAGTTGAAATATTTTAGACATTGGCTAATCTTCAGTGGTGCTTTACTTCAGACCTTCTGCAGCTATTTCCCCCTTTTCTCCCGCTATTCTTCATTCCCTCTAATTTACAACAGAAATGTTTCTCCTCCTCCTTTTCATTTCCTACTTTACAATTTCCTTTGGGGTTTCTAAATAGTAGTATGTCCTTTGCATTTCCCTACCCCCATCTCCTTCACTGTCTCTCTTCAGCTATTTTGTTTACCCGGTTGCTTAGAGGAATATTTCTTTCCTTAACAAGTTTATCTCCCTGTCTTTCAGTCGCAGCCTATTAAAAAAAAAAAAAAAAAAAAAAAAAAAAAGACAGGGAGAGAGAGAGGAAAAAAAGTTGAGCTCTTTTCAGCGAACTAACTTGGTTTCAAACTTCTGGTTTGGATTATGTGTCATTATCTATTTTCCCTTATCGCATCCCCCGTTGCCCTCCCCACCCCTCCGTCGCTAATAACATCTTTAGTGTGGTCAATGTTAAATATGGCAGATCTCTGAAAAATGCCTCCTCTCGAGCTCTCTGCTGGAATTCATTACCCGCCCCACTCTTCCCAGTGTGCCGTGTCTGCGGGGCCCGGCGCGGCCGGAGCGCGGAGCCCCGCGGAGCCCCCGGAGCGGCCGCGGGGATGCGGAGCGGCCGCTTGCCGCCGCCGCCGGGCAGCGCCCCCGAGCCGCGCAGCGCAGCGGCAGCGCCGGCGGCCCGCGGGGACCGGCCCCGGGCTCTGCGCTCCGCCGGGCCCCGCGCGGCCACGGGAGCAGCGACGCCCCCGGCGGAGGCGGCCCGGGCAGGCGGCCCGGCGGGGCGGGGGAGGGGCGCGGCCCCTCCGCGGGCCGGCAGGTGCGAGGTGCGAGGTGAGAGGGCCCCGCTCCGCGCCCCGCGCTGGAGGGCGCCGGGTGCCCCGCGCCGCGTGCGCCCCGCCGGCGGCGGCAGCATCCCCTCCGCGGGAGGTGCCCGGCTTTCCCAGCCGGCCTACCTGCCCTTGTTACTCTGGGGCAGGAGGTGGGGTTTGGAGTCTGCCTCTTCTTACTATTTTCTTTTTTCCTCCTTTTCTCCCCCCCTTTCTTTCTTTTTTGGTTTCTTTTTTTTTTTTTTTTTTTTCCTTTTCACTTGCTGTGTCCTGATTGTCTGGAGTGGGATCTAGATGAGGGATCCCCCCTGGCGAAGTCACTCATGTGCTGCTGGCTGTGACACATGCTACGTGTGTCGCCTTTGTATGGTCCTGGTTGGGCCACATGCACTTAGCCTGCAGTTTAAGGATTTGCTTTCGTGTGTGTAGTGAGTGCTGGAATAAAACAGGATTTCAAAGGGTACCACTAGAGTTGACATTTCAGGCCTGCTCTGGGTTTTATATAAACCTTAACCAGAGGAAATGATTGTTCCAGGTTAAATGGCCCTAAACTTTCCTTTGTTTCATTAATTGGGATCTTCTGTTTAGTTCTTGTGACAATTCTTTTAAAGAAGCCAGAGGAATAAATCTAATTCATTAATTTCTTCCATACTGACTGAAACGTTTTCGCTGTTTTACACATGGCTGGAGTTATGTTTAGGCTTACTTCTTGTCTTTAGGTTACACACACAAAGTGAACAGAGGGGGCTTGATCCTGCCAGTCCCTTCTTGAGTGAGTAAATGTGGTCAGTCCTGTTGTTAGAAACTCTCACTACCGTCAGGGCCTCTGTTTCGTATGATGTCTGATAAAATGCTTTTGCCTGTTCCAGGACTCCATAAGGCTACCCAAAACAAATGTCATATAACTGATTCTCTAAAAGCATGCTGTATGTTTTTTTAGCTAAGCCTCTAATAACTGTAACTTGTTTCTTTGCTTAAATGTGCTTGAGGGAGGAATGACAGCTTTTACATTAAATGTTTCTTAGTACTGACAGAGGCACAAATGGAAATTAATATATTTTATAGTTTCTGAGAAAACACAATGCACAAACAAGGCAAACAATATAATCCAGAAGTCTTATTAACTAAAACCCAATGTTGGAGTGTACATTTTACAAATATTTGCCTGGGAACTTGGACTCTTAAATTCTGTCAATATCTCCATCACCTCTGAAATTATTGCTCACCTATATCCATAGTGACCCCAAATTGTCAGAGAGAAAGCCTGCCAGTTGTAAATCCACACGGGGCTACAACAGGATTGCAATTTATTATAAAGCAGAAATGTTACTGAAGGCAAAATTGGTGCCTATTCCCAAGTCCACACCTGAAAGGAACACACTTTCCAGAAATAAAGATGTTACAGAGGATTGGTTAATAATTTTTTTTCATGAGATAACATCATCATATTAGGTAGATTACATCTTTCCTGGATTTTTAACCAACTGTGCATGTTTTCTAAAAATTGTTTAAAAATAAGAGAGACAACTGAAATTCAATACCACCTCGAAAAGATTAAAATATTTACTTAGGTTGCAGACTTTGTGCATGACAGTACCTCACAGACAGGGAGATACTTTTTCATTCTTTCCCCAAAAGGATCTAGCTTGGTATAATATTCTTGCTTCCCTCTGAAATGATGTTAATGAGTGCAAAAATATTCTTGATGTAATGTAAAAGAGGAAATGAGGGACTTTTATAAAACTAAATTTAAAAGTATGTTTTAATTCTCTGGAAAACAAATACAGAATAGATGTATTTTGCAGGGAGATCCTGTATACCATGTGGAAAGAGCTTATTTTAAACAAGTGTGCTTCTACATTCCTTCAGATAAAAGTGTGCACACTGTTGTTCTAGTCATAGGATTTTTGATCTATTTGTCTACTTATTTTTACCAGAATATGTTTATAATACAAGAAATGCATAAACCAATTCAAAGAGCATCTGAAATTTATTCATAAAGTAAAATTGAAAATCTTAAATGCTGCTGATTATGAAGAAGTGTTTGTAAAACACCTAATTCCTAAAATAAACTTGTGAATCTAAAAGATGCTAACCTGCATACACCATGTGGACAAGTTTCCCCTTTCAATTAATTTCTAGTGTCAGGAGGAATAAAAATGAACACAGGAAAAGTATTTCACTCTTTTTCTCCTTAAGCTCCTTTAAAATTATCTCTTCACAGAGACATCCTTAGAAATTAGAAATACCCTAGGAATCAGTATTTCCACCAAATAATTATTTTGAAAATGAATATGCCATTTTCCTTTGTTTTTTCAGTAGATAGTTGTGAGTATTGTCATCAGTAAAAAGGAAACAAAAGCTGAAACTAAAACGTTGTAAGGCAACAAATAGATGCTTCTATATTTGCGCTAAAACATTTGTATTTTCTTTTAATAGGAAACCTTCATAAATTATTAAATCACACTTGATCAAGTTAACAATGGAGTTAACTACAAGCAGGTAAAATGCTGTTTTCTGTGTAAGATTTGTACTTGAGCTTCATATCTCTCTTCTACGTATTTTTTTTGTTAACATAACATTATTCAAAGTTTTATTTTGAGACTATTATAGCAAGTAAAACATATTTGACTGTGTGTTTGTATACACCAACACACAGAAGCAGCTGATCTGTCCCTTTTTCATACAAAAATACTTGTGTATAATTATATATTTAGAAGCATGCGAAGGTCTGCTCAGTGTTAGGTTTTGGCACAATAATTAAGGTGTCAGGATTCAGATATGCTTTAATGCTGAACATTCAAAATTTAGCATTAGAGCTCCTGGTTCATCTACAACAGGATGGATACTGTGTTTATAGAGTTCATTTTTGACCTTACCTGAGTAAGTACTTTAAGTTAAAGTATGAGATGCACCTAGAGGGGTAATACATTGAGTTTAATAGGAAGACAGTTAATAACCTTTTTTCATCCTCATGCACTATCAATCATGGCTGTCACCAGTCTGCTGAATCAAAGCAAAAGTGTTCTTCACAGATGACTGATTAGAAACGCAAAATCACAAGATCCATCTTCATGGTCACTTTTATTATAGTCATTTTTAAACTGACAGCAACCTGCTCAGTTTCAGCAGACTGGGCATCACAAATAGTGTCACTCAGTGCAGCTAAGCATGAGAAGATGTTGGCTGGATTATACTTAAAAATAATTAGGCCCAAAGCCTTTTGTGGAAGTGAGAAAAAGGATTTTTGTGGTTCTAGCCCCATCTTTTCAGCACCAGCAGTAGGCTACATTTTAACAGTAGGTTACTGTTGGAAAATATTTTCGTCCTTCCACTTCAAGTGAATAAATCAGTTTTGGTAGCTCTTGGATACTTTTTGGAAACAATACCTGTGTTGGTAATGTGGCCAGTGAGTTTTGATAGAAAGCCCCTTAAGCAGAGGCTTAACATGGCACACTGCTATTTGTACAGTGCTGTGATGAACTGTTGGTTTCCAGCCTTCTGAGGAATATTGCAAAAGCTAATTACCTTGTTAACTAGATTTGTTTCAATAACATTGTCTCCTGTTCAAATAAACTAGGGAACCGTTCAATGGTTTAAGGTTATTTATAAATGGAATGGGCTTCAGCAAATTTAAAATCAAAATGGTGTTGGTGAGAGGGAGAGGGAGAGAAAGGGAGAGAAGGAACACTAATACTGCAAGTTGTGTTCTGTTCTTGCGTATTTCTGGAATGTGGTGAAATCTAATGTAAGTAAAGGTATTGAATAATGCTGAAAAATGAAAGCTGGTTTGTTTGGAGGTTTGTTGTTTGGTTGGTTTTCGGGTTTTTTAGAAATATAAATTGCATAAATTGCTATTGCCTCTAAAGGGTGCTTTTCCTGTATTAAAACTGTAGGATTGGTTCCTTAATGTAAATAAAATCCTTTCCCTCTACTTAATGCTGCTTAACATAAGTAAGAAAATAATAGATTCTGATTTGAATTTTGATTCAAGGACTGATGGAGTGAGAAGACAGCCAAGACTAATTTTTAAATTAGGTGGAAGCTAAATAGGCCTCCCTCAAAACTCTTCAAAATCTTTACTGGTTTTTAAAATTTAAACTTCATCTTGTGAACACAAAATAACATATTGCACCAGCTGAGCATCATTTTAGAATTATCTTTAAAATTGCAGTGAAATGGTTCATCTGGTTTGCCACTTGACTTTAACCCCAAAAGGTAGTCTTAACAGTAAGCCTGATTTGTGTAGCTGTGATTCCTTTAACACAACTCATAGGACTCTAAGCTCTGTATATCTAAAACTTTCCTTTAAAACATGTTTGGTAACTACAAGTGACTTCAGTGGGCTGCAGTGTCGGACCTTTCTTGCAGTGCCCCTTCCCATCCTTCTGTCTCAAACTGGAGGGCAGGACTTTGGTGAAGCAGGGCTCTTCCAAAAGGAAATGCTCTCCATTTCCACCCTCAGACCTGACTCTCGCTTTTAGCACCAGGCAATAAACACACACACACACAGAGTCACACACTCAGCGGTGATGAAATGTTTGCCTACACAAGCATGCAAACACACACAAAGAACATGCTACATACATGTTTGTAACACTGGCACACAATTACTGCTGCCTGGATAGTTATGCTGAAATATGAATACCAAGCTAATCATGCCAGGAGAATTTCTTTATTTGAAGTATCCTTAATAGTTTTGTAATATTTCCATGTACTAAATAAACAGCTATGAGACTGAAGAAGGAAAGCAGGAAGCAAAGTAGGCAGCTTTATGTCCAGTTGAGATCCACATGCTCTGTAAACAGTTTGATTCCCCTCTTTCCCTCAGTTAATGCTTATCTTAAGGACATAATTAGCATTGATATTATGGTCCCATGTAGAAACTCCATGTTTAAGTGGTTTTAACATGCATCTCTATTTTCTGATGAAAAATTGATACACTAATGCTGACTGACATCTGTCTAAAAATCAGAGGCTAAGTATGTCTGAATTTAAATTTCTGAGCATTACTCAAAACCTAATCAAGCAAAGAAATTAGCAATGTCTACTGATAAATAATATAATAATATTTTAATAATTATGCTTTTGAGGGGAAGACAAGTAATGTTTTTCCCCATCAGATATTTAAATAGTATATTCTAGACATAAATGGCTAAACAAAGTTGACTGTAAATTATTCCTGTACACTTTTCTGTGTAGTAAGAACATATTTTAAAGAAATTCTGAGATCTGCAAGTATAACTATCTGCATTAAAAAGAAACATTTGTTTGGGCTACAAATGCTTTTTAGTTTCAGGTACAAAAGTGGTTCTTTCTCCTAAGTATTAAATAATACTAATCTGTCTCTAGGTTTGTTTTTAACCAGTTAGCATTTTAAGACAGTATGGAAAAGGTGATCACTATAACTTAACTTAAGCACATAGTAAATCCATGCATTCAAAAAATGAGCATAAAAGGATGAAGAATGACAAGAAATTTTGTATTTTTTTTTTCCTGTCACGATGAAAGGAGACACAGGTAATAATCATGAAAATACTTTTTATTACCTTAAGAAAACAGCTACATCAAACTGACTTTGCAAACTTTCAGAATGCCTGTTGTTTTACTCTGTATGCTGGGTCTTCTCCAGAATGTATTGTTCATTGTGTGCTTAGTTCCTGTCATTACACTTGCTTATCCAGAATATTTATTACATATTAGTAATATAGAACAGAGTTAACTTTAAAAGGGTAGGATTTTTAGAAATGAACTTTGAATTAACTATTTTTCCAACTACAATTCTATCTATCAATCCTTGATAGGACATGACTGAAGTTAAGTACTAACATACTATTGAGGAATTATTACAGTAGAACAATAATAGCATGTTTAAGTACTGAATGCATATAAATATTTTGTAAGATTTAACAAGGTGTAATTTATATAATAAATAAGTAAAAGATAAGTATCTACTTTAGTGATAACTAATGTAATTGGTGGGAAAAATACTTAATGAGTAGGCACATGCACGGAAGATAGCAGCTGAACTGCAGCATAACTTTTGTCTTAAATAATCAAATCTACCCAAGTAAATAGGCCAAACAGTACCTGGAAGGTATCTGTTTCCAAGTACGCTTATCAAAAGCATATACAGACCCATGAAAAGTACCCCTCAAATCCTCCAACAGCAAAGCAGAGCACTGCAGAAAAGAGCACTAGGAATTCTCATACCACACCTGCCTTTTTGCTGCTTGAATATGCAGCTATTTCTGTCCTCACTGCTTTTTAATTTTTTTTCCCCTTTGGTCTCTGAAATGTTCCTTGTAGAAACTCAGAAGGAGGCAAAAGCTTTTCTATGAGCATCAGGTTGCAATAAATGTGTGTATGTGAGACAGAGTGTGTGTGCATACAAAGATGTATCAGGAAGGCCAGACTGGTCATCTTTCAGCATCTGTCTCCTACCTGGGGCTGAGAACCTCAGCTTTAAAAGGAAAAGAGCAGGGAGCAGAGGTCATGCATAACATTTCTATTTATATATTCAAATGACTGGTATTTAGAATAAAGATATTGTCCAATATCAATATTCCCAGTTGCTCCCTGGGCAGATAATTTTTACCTTCTCTCAAAAGGTATCAGTATCAGTACCTCTGTGTATCAGTAAGTCCAGATGATTGCTCGTCAGGACTTACAAAGGATTCTGCATTTTTCCTCTGGATTTTCTAAAATATTAGCCATATGAAGTGGCACATATTGTGAAGTGGGGATTTCTGTTTTGTTGTCTTTTTATTCGTCTTTATTTTTTTTATCATTATACTCCGAGACCTTTTTTTATTTTCTGCCTCCTGAAAAATATAATAGCCACAAATCCTTGCAGGTTGTCTTTGAATTTATGCTTTATAAGAGCAATACTTTATAGGAAAGATGTAAATATTTCTTTGCCAAATATACCAAAACAAAGTATTTTACATCCAACAATTAGAAATGATACCCATTTTTATCCTGCTGCTGAAGGATGCACATAGAAACTCTAATATAAACATCATGGATATGCTGAATACAGTAAAACAAGTGTGTCCAATACAGATTGAAAACAAGAGAAGAGCTGTCTTATTTCTCAAATAACAGTTTAGGGATAAGCACATATACTTTATTTTTTGTCTATCTTTTATCTGTAGTCTAAATCATAGTTTAGATCATAGTTTAGTCTGTTAGGCTAAAAGGAAAAGATTATTTTTGTATAAATGTCCAACTAGGATTTTGGAACCCTGCTGTGGAATGCAAAAAGGGTAAAAAATCCCTTAAATTTCTTTGAATAGTTTAGGTGCTACGGTAGCAATTTAATTTTTTCTTTTTTTTAATATTTGATCTTTCTTTGTAGCTGTATTTAGGCCCTGTTTTCATTTTTGTAAAGCACAGGTTTTCCTTTTTTGTAAGCTGTTCTCCCATAGTGCATCTTAGTTTAATTCATTCTTAGCAAAAGAAACACCCAGGTTCAATCTGGAGACCTCCTTCCAACATAATTTAGCTAGACCTTTTCTTAGTAAAGGTTTTCTGGTTTTCATTTTCACTTCATATTCTCAAATAAAAGATCCTTTGTTGTCTACCATTTGATTGGACTTAATGAAAAACACTCCATTTTAACTTAACAGTATTTCCCTTTGAATTTATTATATTTAAGAACACTGTCAAAAATCAAGCATTTAATCTCAGGTTTTTATACTTAAAATTATATTGCTATCATATGGTTCAATGAGGTGATGTAGAAAATATATTGAATAGATTTCAAAAAGAAAAGTGAAAAACTAGTCTCATTTTAATATGAAACTAAATACTATGGCTAATGTGCAGATTGGGTATGGTAGTTGACTTTAAAGACTAACATGTGACAGGGTGCCAACAGCTGAATTGTGCAGTATTGACTAAATGAGGTTCACTGATTTGTATTGAGGCTAATATCTTCTTTAAACAATTCCGTGTAAATTGTGCGTATAAAGTCATTGGAAGCTATTTCTCAGGACAGCCTCGCTGGCTAGCTACCTGCTGGAGTGAGGAAGATAATCAATAGAAAGAAATAGAGCTGAGCATGAGACTAGGAAGCTTCAGAGCAGTTAGTGCTGATAAAAGTAGATGATGTCAATATTTGGGAATAACACAACTCTAGGATAACAGACAAAAGAGGAGTGCATATGTTGTAGAGTGTTCAAACAGGGGCAGAATTAATGCATAAGTGGCAGATGTTGCCCCAGGCTGCAAAAAGACATTATTTATTCCAGGTATTGTTAAATTCCTAGCGATACACCACTGCTCAATATAGTATATTAAAATTATATCTAGCAATGAGAGAGCTGGAATACCTTTTGCGAGTCAAAATTCTCAGATATAAAGAAGCTGATGCACTCTGTTGACACAGAGCATTTTCCACACATCTCCTTGACCTCCTAAGGACAAGCCTCTGTCAGAACAGAATCCTGCAAAAACAGTGCTCAGTGGTCTCTAATTAAATGAATATTTAGAACTAATATTTGAAAGAGTAACAAACCCAAAATGTAATGGCACACATTGCCAGAAATCAATTCTTTGCTTGTAAAGATGTTGACATCCTTGAGTCCACCCTCTTCCCCCTCCCCTTTTTTTTGTGTTTAAGGATTATTGAAACAAAAAATTCCCAATGCTCATTCAAGTTTATAATACGGTGAATGTTTTTAGCCATGGTGTCTTTATTGGTAGTGAAATATTGGTATATTTTTGCTAATTTAATAGTAGAAATCAGTTTTCCTCTTGCTGTCAGGCGATGAATTTTTGTTCTTCTATGCTGATCTCTCTGTTGATGTATTATGACATAGTCTGTCAACATGAACAGATACGTGAAAGGGAGATTGGGTGACTGAGACATGCAACCTGAGTATGGCTCCTCTTCGATTTTAAGTGTATTATCATGTTTGGATACAGTCAGTAGAAACGTATGATTTTTTTCTTTTTCCTCTAAAGAAAGCTATTATTTTGATGTAATTTAAGCAAAAGAAAAACAGGTGGACTATGACAAGGTCCTAAAAGAAGACTGAATGAGGTAACTCCAAAACACATGCATGAGAGCTTAAAAAACTTTCACTTCTAAGTTAGAGCCCTTTGAAACTAGTATTTGCAAAACACAAAAGTTTTTGTGTAAAAAGAACCAATCCAGGCTTATCTGATTATTAAATATTGCTATTTTTTCTTAAAAAAAATTAAATAATTCCACAAGCTTTACATGGTTTGTTGTCACAGATGTTTTTATTGTTTGGTGTTAGATATCTGGATTACATCAGGTAGGTGATTACTATGTCAGCTAAAAAGGTCAAGTTCCATACTTTTTATTTCAAACCAACATAAAGAAACCTTTCTATAATGACACACTTGTCTATACGGTAGATCTCTCTCTACTCGTTTTAAAAAAAAGCTTCTATCCAACACATTGCTTAACATGAGAGAATTTCATATTTTGATAGTTAATAAAGTGTCAATATTCATGCTTAAGAGAAATACCTGTGTACTGAAATAATTATTTTTTTCAAAGAAAATTTCTTATTAAAAGATCAGATTTTATCATTAAAAGTATATGATTTATTGCAATAAAAGTTGTTATTATTAGAGTCATGTACCATAAAAACCTTCTTAGACTTTTTTTTTTCAGGTTGCAATTCTTTGGTTGTCAGACGTGGCATCATTCCATCCTAAAATTACAAGAATTCATAAGGTTACTGTCTAATACTTAACTCTAAGGAAATCTTCATTTCAAATAAGCATGCATTTTGATTTGGGACATAGTCAAAAATCTTTAAAGATATATACATCAACTAATTTGTTAATCTTGTGCCACTTTTAGCATTTGTCACACATATAGACCAGGAAATTGGCTCCATCTCATTCTAGCTCTGTGTTGAATTAAAAACCTCTACTGCAAAGAAGAGCATGATGTGGGGAAAGAATAAATTTAGTTCTTTCCTTAGTAATGCACATATATTTCCATACATTTCACATCCTAAGGGAGCCTGTGAACGCATTCAATAAATACAAAACTGTAATTCCAGAAAAAGAGAATTTTTATATTATACATTTCACATAGTACTTTGTTCTTAAAAGATCTGAACTTACAAATGCCATTATGTTTTTATTCTTTTACAAAACACAGGATATAGGAAAAAAAGGGAAGACATTGAATTTTAGGGTCATCGGTATTTCTAAGAGTATTAGGTGACTTAGAACAAAAAAATACATATTCTACAATGGCACTTGTAAATTAAGGAAATTGTGTCCAGCCCAAGTAGTTCTACCTTACATACACTGAAATCAAAAGCATATATGTAAGCATTTATATCAAACGATTGTCTATCTTTGTCTTATATATTAAGGTCAGTGAAAAGAGCAGTTTATGGATAAAGGGCAATAATAAAGAGGTAGCCTTTAAACATGATTAGTTGGTGTCTATTAAAGATGTGTTAAAATGAGATATATACTGCAGGTGAAGGAAATTACTAACTCCTTCTAGGATGATGGACTTGCTATATGTGTATTTCACTATACCTTTAAAATATTTGTGAATTTGACCGCATTCTGAGGAGACAGAGCAATGTGGTAGATTTATGAGGGTCTGACGGAAACTGGGCTAGGAAAGATTATGGCATACTTGTTTAGAAAAACTGAGAACTGAAGGTTCCTGATTTACACTGACATATATCTAGATGAAACTATAGTTTGCAAATTGCCTAGAGGAGTTATCTTTTATTAAGTGCTTGATGGGTACAGAAATGTACATATCTATTCTATAACAGTCTAGGAATACCGATGCACTATTTGCAAATACAGTTTTAATGTTCTTAGATTTTCTTAAATATTTTCATTTTTATGGTCACCTCACCCAACCCTGTGCTGAGGTCCTGTGCCTACCTAACAAGCCATATGGTTAGAGTTTTGTTGCATTATTTTGAATTCTTGAGAGAACATTGTGCTGAAATGTTCCCCGCACTGCAGGACTAGGAGAGATCAAACCACAGCTTAGGCACTTTTACCTTTTTCAACAGCTTACTAACAGTTAGAAAAAGGTGTTAAAATCCTCAACGTTCACAATTAATGCACTTCCAAAGGCTTTCAAGTTTGCTGTTACATTGTGATGCCATTACATATGTTTAGTTTGAAATTAAACAAGGAGTAACAGACAGCATGCAGTTTTACCAAGCACTGTAAGATTTCTTGCAAAGAAAGCCTGAAAGATGGGCAACTTTTCTACTCAGATCAACTTTCCTTGTTTTATTCTGACTGATACAAGGGGGATCATTTGTCTAGGAGGAGGTGGGGGACAGGTTGGCTTTGCACTATAATTTTTGATTCATTAACTTCCTCTTTCCTGAGGAGATGTTACTTTTTAATCTTATTTAAAATCATTATTTTCATAGAGAAAATCTGTATTAGTCACTACAATCCTACTTTCATAATTCATATTGTATTAATGCAATTAAAATTGGTGTTTACCGATGCTTTAGCAACAAAATTATGAATTTATTATCAATTTAACAATGGATGATGCTATGCATTCTAGTTCTGTCAGCATTTTTTCAAGCCAGGTGAATGCATTATACAAATATTAGGCAATATTTTACATAATAATCTACCTCTTAAATGGGAAGTTTTATCAGACTTGAATGTGCAGTTGGTCACCAATTATATACTTCAATTTTTTTCCACAAAGATGTGGAAACAGGATTAAAATATTTTAAAGATTTCACAGGCTTCTAATAATGTCATATTAAGCACTATCTGTTAGTGTAAACTTTTGATCAGCAACAGAGAAAATAAAGTGGATGACTATACAACTATTTATAATTTCATTATGAATATGTGATCAGTGCATTGATAGCTTTAACAAAATTTTTCTGTGTCACAGCATTATATGAAGAGCTGTACATTTGTGATAAGCAACATGCACTGACCCATTTTCATCAGTAACTTGCAGAGTTTTCTGAAATCATTAACTTATCAGATCTGGGCAGGGACGTCTGGATCTTTCTGGATGTTTGGATAGTGCCTAGCATGATATAATGTGTACTGGAATATAAGGAAATAATTGGCACTTGTTAGTTATAAGCAGCACTTGTTAGCATAGGCTTTCTAGCATGCCAACAAGCAATTAACCTCAGCATCAGTCAATCACCTTTTCCTAGTTAACTCGCATTACACTTTGAGGACAGCTGCCATCTTCTTGTGGAAAAATACATGTAACTATGCCCCTGACTGTCATGTGAGTTTTAGACCAGTATAACTTTATCCTATCCAAAAGAGTTAGAGCTTTTTGAATACTAGGGTAATCAAGAAAATTATTTTTCTTCCATGACTGTAAATTAGGAGTAAGTGCACCTAATTCATTGGAGCTTCATCTGTTTGAAACTGTGGCACCGAAATTGGAATCAATCTTTTCCTTCTGTACCTAAGAGGTGAAAGTGTAGTACTGTACATAAGTCAATCAATGCAATGATGTTGCTTAGCAATGTAAATGCAAAAGAGTAGATTGCTGATGCCAAGAAATTTGCACCCACATATTGCACCTGTCAGTAAATGGGAGGTTGCATTGCAACTGCACTGCAGTGTGGAATTAATGCCCTAATTAGAGACTTCATCTCTATCAGGTATGCCTGACAAGACAATACAGTGAGGTTTTTTATCAGCTCGTCATTGCTATGGGGGGCACGAGTAACTGGTTTTGCTCTATTTTACTCTTTTTGTTTGGTTGGTTATTTTTTTAAAGACATAGCAAACACTTTAAATCAATTTTGATAGGAATAGATGACCAGAAGAGAGTTTCTGTGTGTTATTTGTGTAGAAGAGAGAGGTTGACGGTGGGTTAATAAAACTGTTTTTTCCCATTTCCCTACATGTAAGCCTGATTTTCTTGGAAGAAAGGTATGGAAGAACTGAACTGTGATTTAAAGCACATCATTTTATTTCAATAGCAGGAAGCAACTTCCATAAATGACAACTTTTTTTCTTTTGATAACTCCAGTAAAGTACAGAGATGACACCTGTATGAAGCATTATTTTTAGAAAGAGGGACTGGGACACTTCTTCTCCCTTGACTATCAAAATGACATATAAATATCATTTCTTTTACTTTTTCTGTGAGTTTTGTGACTTGTGCCTTGGTGTGTGACTGCGATGTGCATTTTTTGTTGACAGATGTGAATAAGGTATAGAGAGTACTAAATAAAAGCATGCCTGGTCCAAGTAGGCAGCAATATGCAGCACAACTTAAGGGAAAACAAAAAAAATTCATACCAAACCAAAAACTCCAACCAATCACAAAAACTTCCCTCAAATAAACAAACTAAACCAACCTACCAACAAACCACAAAAAAAAAAAAAAAAAAAAATAAAGAAGAAAGTGGATTCACTGTAGAATTATTGCTTCCAGGTCAGTACATCAGGGAATAAACTGAAAAATGTGGAGTATTTTTCCAGTGAGTGATGAAAACAAAAGGAGGAGAGAGCTGAGGTCTGTAAGGTATTTTAATACTGTTCTTAAGAGTTTTACGCATTCAATTTTGAATAAATCTTCCACTTATGAATTGCTGTCTATCCAGCTCAGGTAAGAAAACCATAGAATAGGAGTTTCTTTTTTGTTTTAAAGAAGTTTAGTTACTATTGCTTGACATTTTCTGTGTTTTGCTGACAGAAATTCTTTGGGGAATGTTTAAAGAATGGACTTTTTAGTGGATTTCTTTGGGGTATTCTTTTCAAATAGTCACTGTTGAAATCATCCTGAGGCATATTTGGAGCTTAAGTCACTTTACACCATATTAAGTCACCCTGTAAAATTCCTACTAGTAGTTGGGAATTACCTTAGTGATATTAGTCACTTTTCAAATACAAAATCATCTGTTGGTGAAACAGTCCTATGATATTAAAATATAGCTAGGTTTAACTTGGTTCTTGATAATATGGTAGCTATAACCACAATTTTTATCTTGCCCTAGGCTTCTGATCACTTTTCTCGGTACCAGAATTTACATTCCCAGAGCAATCCCTACCCTCTTTACCGAGTTACCTATTTAAATTAGTTGGGTACACCCTGGCTGAGTTGAGTGAGGAAGTGACCCCACAAGCAGCTTCACTGTGAGCTCTGAAGGAGCAGTAACCTCCATC
This sequence comes from Eopsaltria australis, assembly GCA_034509425.1. NCBI lineage: Eukaryota > Metazoa > Chordata > Aves > Passeriformes > Petroicidae > Eopsaltria > Eopsaltria australis. The sequence goes on along the minus strand of JAVTVJ010000061.1, from coordinate 1,166,631 downwards.
TGGGGTGTGACATTTAGCTAGAACAGACTGAAACTGCTTCCTTTGGTAGCTGGCACTGTTATGGTTAGAAAGCACAGTCAGGCTACACTTACACAAAGTACTAACTCATGCCAATGCAGAAACACAAGATACTGCAGAATCATGAAACAACTTTTTCTTTTTAAAATGTTACAGAAACCTCATGGTGCAACTGTGATAGAATAGGAAGTTATAGGAAGCTATTTTTTGTGTGTAACTATTATATGTCTCAGGAGAGCAAAATGTTTTCGACTGTATTTCTGCTTAAAATATTAAGCACACTACTGGAAAAGTTCTTGAAAGGAAACTGGATTATTTGGATTAAAATATGTTTTAGTAGTCTGATAATTATGTAAGAACATGAAGAAATGTGAGGGGAAGTAGAACCATGTGAAGCAGGAGGAAGTGTCCTCACTGGTAAAAATGAGGTGAGAAAATGTATTTTGGTATAAAACATGTTTCCTGGTAGTACTTTTGCTGAAATCAGCTTTATGAAGCAGACCTATGATGATCATTAGTTATGTAAACTCATAATGCAAACTTGTAGTGTGCTGTAAGCCTGGCAAATTTGTTAACTTTGTTTTTTTAGACTAACTTGTGATTTTACTCATATTTAAAATGATAGATACAGGGAGAATTGGACAATTCTTTCTTTGTTTAGCCTTAATAACTGTTCTACTGCCTTTTTGCCTAGTGAGTTAGAGAATCATTTTGGCCATTTAACTCGTATCTTCAGTACGTTCATGTAGTGCAACATACTTTTGCCTCTTGGTTATTAAGACCAGCCATAAAAATCCATTTTAAATGGTGACTTAAGAAACGTATCCTTGTCAATAAACATGAATTTGTAGCCTTAGACATCTTTGATGCTTAAAATATATGGTTGCAAAACATAAAATGGTATTAATTATTCAGCCTAAGTGCTCTATTCTGATACTTTTTTTGTCCTTACACACACTTTTTCTTTTCCTAGGTATCTTTTTAGTGCTGAAATGGACACACTAATTGTGAACCATGTGGTAAGGAGTTCCTTCTAAAATATGCAGTAGCATATTTACTGGAATTTAACAGGCTGTATGCTTTAAAGCTTCTCTTGCCTGCAATCATGTGAACAAACCTTGCAAGTCACAATGCCAGCTCGAGATCCAGCACAGCACAGAACAGCAGCACTGAAAACAAAAAGGAGAAGGTGACCTGCAACGGGATGAGAGACCTGGCTTACCAGGATTTGCTCACGGTTTTGCTTCTGGCAACGAACATTTCCATTTTTCTCAAAGCTTCTACATCTGTGTCATCAGACAAAGCCCCACGAGTGGTGGCAGGGCAAACTGTAGCCTTCATTTTCAAGTTCGAAGAGGAAAAAATTATTTACATGTCTAAATCCCAGAACCGGCTGTTCAGAGGTCACTCTTTGTTGCCCACTCCTGTGAACCATTAAGGCCTCCGAAAGCTCTGAAAGACACGGGACATAGTCTGGGGCAGAAAAGTGTTATTGTTTTAAACTTGTTTAAATTCTATTTCATTGTGTTATATGATTTTTGTCCTACCAGAGGAATATGGGAGATGGGATGTTTCTGTCATTGCTTGCAATGAATGACTACTTAAATTGACTGTCAGAGCTTGCAGGACAAATCTTTGACCCTTCTTAAGATTGTTTCAAACTGAAGGATATTATCTTTTAATTGATTAGGACTTTAGACTATTTTAAAAGGAAAATTATTGATTCATGCAATTAATTTTACTGTTTTATCACCCTTCCACCTCAGTATTTATGTATCTTTTTGGTTACAAATTCAGGTAAATGTTTAATTATGTGTTTTAATGTTGCTCTCTTTTTTTCCTTTCCTGTTTTAGACATGTTTTCCTGAATCAAATCCTTGAATTTAGTGACAATTAATACAATTTCCAGACTTATCAGTAAGAGATTCTGTGCTAAGTGTGGGAATGTAGATGTTAAGGGGAAGCACAAGTAATGACTTTTTTTTCCATTCACAAAGGAAGGACTAAGGTATCAAGGTTATTCAAGAGAAATGAATAAATGCAGCCTGAAAAGTTACTATTTTTCCAAACTGCAAGAGGATCTCTGAAATAATAAAGATAACATAAAACAAAAATCTGGAGAAATTGTCTAATTTTCTTAAAAAAATAATTGGAAACAAAAAAAGGCATTTCACAGTGAAGAAAATCAGGCAGGGAAAAAAACATTTGTTTGACAGAGTTGTTAGAGTAGCTTGAAAGAATGATCCAGGGCCTGTTTTTTGCTGCTACTTCAGAAGTGTGTTGGGCATTCAATCTTAGTTGCCCTATCTGCAAATAGAAGATGATAATGCCCTTTTTTGCAGTGCTGTGCAGTTTCTAGAAGTTTCACAATGAAAGAGGAAAATGTTTCATATTGTATTTAAAATTGCCTGTTAGACCTCATGATTTTCAAACAAAAGTTTGGACTACACAACCTGGAGAAGGTGGCTCTCTAGGGCCGTGTAGATAATGTTTAAGTGGGGTGATTTTTGGTTTTGCTCCTTTTCTTGTTGGTTTTTTTTTAACTGTTATATGGATGGATTTGTGGTGTCATCTCTGGAACACACAGGTCTCTGAAGATGATAGAAAGGAGGGTTTCTATGAATAAAAAAGCCTTCTTCAGGAGATCCCATCATCATCATCACAATTCTGTCATCCCCACGAAAACTTGAAATTAGTATGGCCCATGTCTTGTATTTCAGCTACTAAACTTTCAGCAACATTTTGTCTGGCTAACATCTTAAATGCCACGGCTCTCCCATTAGATAAGCAGGCTGATTTCACTACTATTTCTTGACAGAAAAAGATAAAAAAATACTTGTGTTGTGAATCTCCTGTAGAGAATATTGGTGACAGAAACAGAACTGTTGCTGTATGACTGTACATATTTTATGATACAGGAAAGGAAATTAACAGGAAATTAGTGGAATCTGTAGAAGACCTATGTAAATATAAAATACAAGAAGCAAATGGCCTCTCTACAGTTTATTCTGGCAGTACTAATCACATTTATTCTGACAAGGAATATGCTTAGGGTAGCGTGTCTCCTGGCCCCTGCCCCACATTGCCAGCCTTTAGCTCTGCTCTAGTGTGGCTGCTTGTCACCACAGAGCTATGCAAAGGGGCTGTGAAGATTTGTCCTCTGACATATCCTATACCTTGACCCTGAGTGTAGCTCTGTGCTCTTGCAAACAGTCTTGGAATGTGTTCTGGCCTGGAACAGGGGCTCTAGTTTAAAAGGCTAGAGACAAAAAAAGCCCCATAATTTGATTCCTGTCTGAAATTTTTAGCATTTAGGGTAGGAAAGACAATTAACAAGCCAGAAACAGAAGTAAGATGTTGTATCATAATATCAAAAGTAGGAATGCAACATTTTTCTCTTTAGGTTACCACTGAAGGGACAAGAGTGTCTGTTACCTGCAGTTTTGCCAGTGGAAGGTGCCAGCTCACAGCTGAAGCACAGGTGTATGAAATGCTTGTCATTTGTCACTGACATGCTCACAAGATTGCACCAAATGTATCAGGCTCTACTGTAACAGAAGAAACCATAATTACTGTATGATAAAAATTCATGCGTTATAATTGTTGGTAAATTAAAGACTCAAAAAGAGATTAAATTTTGATAACAATTTGTTATCTGTCTTTAATTAAACTCAGAGTGATTTAAATAAATAGGAGCATCTTTTGGGCTTATGCTTTAATTGTGAAAATGACTAAGTTGTGTATGTTGCTATTTCAAGTTACTTTAACTACATTACTTGCATAAGTTCCAGAAGCAGAATTTCCTTCCATCTGGTGATTATTTACTTTCAGTAATCATGCAGTCAGAAAACATAGAATTAAAAAAATAATTACTGAAAACTTGATTGAACATGCTAGAGAAATTTAGGTGACTAAATGTGCCCATGTGGGACCTGAAAATTTTGATACATTTTAAAAAATTAATATAAAAAACAGTCAGAGAGATACAAATGCTGTGATTTCCTCACAAATCCTATTTTTCCTACTATTTCAACTGTTTATATATCAAGAGTAGATGTATATAAACTGCTTTTGAAGATATTTTCATTTTTTAAAAATTAATATATTATGTGTTCTACTGAAGCTGTTTACTTTCACTGCACTGTGAATCTCTAACCCAAGTTAGATACACAAGGAGACCTAGTATATTAATTTAAAGATCAAAAAATGTTTCCAGCTGGTTATATTAGGTCTGTCAGTAAAACATTTTGGGACTTAAGGAGATGCGTGACTCACCTGAGGATGAGCTATGTTAAATCATTTACAGGTTGGGCACTTTCCAAATCATGAGTGCCATCATTCTGATATCCTTAAAATCCACTCAGCAGACTTGCAGACCATTATCCTCTACCAGAAAATACTCAGAAGCCTCACTAGATCAACAGCAAGCCTGCAAGTGTACTTCTCTACAGTGGGACATGACCACCCTGTCTCCTGTCTTAGACATGAAAGCCATATAATAAATAATAATAACAAACTATAACAACAGCAACAATCAATATCTAATATCTAATAAATAAAAAGTCTTAATAATTTTGTATGTATCTGATATACTGAAATTCAGAATTATTAATGCTGGCACAACATATCAGATTGCATCACAATTGCTGTAGCGTTACAGATGTTCCAACCATGCCAACAACAGGTTGCAATGCTATACTTTTAAAACTCCAGTGGTATGAGAATGTGCACATGTGCACAGCAGATCACTGGTTATTGCAGTAAAGGCAGTCTCTGCTTCTGCTATATATTTTCCCAACTGATAAGCTCTTTTTTTTTTGAGGTTGTCATATGGTATAACACTTTTACTAGTTGACTCCTCCCACTTTTCTTCAAACCACATCCTGATTTTTGGCCTCAGAAACTAAACATATGCACAACTTGCAGAACAACACATGATATTGTTTCTGTATAACATCATACCAGCTGGGATATAAATTCTTACAGACAATTTTATGTGAATGAAAAATACCTACATTAAGACATTTTCCATAGTTGTGCAATACATACCACAGTGGAGCATATGGTTTAGAGTCAGAGATCCTCACTTAGAATTATAGCAAAAGTCTCAAGTCAGGCCACAGATCTTCAGACAATGTAATTTTGAATAGATCATTCTAATTTATCTCTATTTTATTTCTTACTTCTTCTATTCCGTTTTGGATTTCTGAAATCCAACTTCTGTTAGTTTGTGGGCATGTTTAAGACCTTTAAATTTTATCAATTTCATTCACTTGGTATCAAGTCCAATAAAATTATTATTTAACTAAGGAAGAGGTAATTTATGATGAAATTTTAACTTGTATCATGATGTGAAGATATGCCAATAGGCATGATTTGTCATTTTTGGGCAATATATTTCACGTTTATTTTCATTAGTAAAAAACTATTTTGTTTCTGATTTTTCAGTGTACAGTTTATTTATTTATTTATTTATTTGGGGTGATGGTGGGAATGGTTGTTACATTCCCCTGCAGAATAAAGAACCTGCATGTGAGGGTTTTCTCCCATGATCTATAAACCTTAATCAAGTCATACTCAGCCCTCCTTTTTAATAATCGAAGACACTGAGTTTATGCTTTCACAGCAAACAATTTTCTTCTGCTCTCAAATTAATTTTAAATGCAATTTTGTGAAGTCTCCATTTTTTCCCCACTATTCTCATTAAAATATGGACAACAGATCTGTTGGAATTATTCCAACAATTGCGTCAGGATTCTCTGTTCATGCAGCTTCATGGTGGGAGCTCATGTTGGGTTCCTGGCCCACCATGGCCCCTAAATCCTTGTATGGTTGAGGCACTCCATGTCACTGTACCCCATTTTTGGGGGGGTGAAATCCATTTGTATTATGTTTAACTATGCATTCATCTCTCCTAAGATGCTCATTTCTTGCTATGGGTCTAGCTGATAAAGAGACCTCCTCTTCCTTGATTTCATAATAATGTACTCACTGAGTAATCTTTCTGTCATCCTCAGATCCTTAGCATGGTAATTTGTACTTGCACCTCCGGATCACTGCTGGGAATACTGAATAGCACTGGGCCTAGTAAAGATGCCTGCTGGATACAATTAGAAACAATTCAATATTAATCTTTTTAATGTATCTTTTGATGATCTGCTAGCCAGTTCTTGATTGAAATTGTGTACATTGATGCTCTGTAGCAGATTTTTTATTTTCTTAATAAAATTATCTTGCAACATTTACAAACTCTTATTATGCATTTATCGATTAAACAAAAAGAAGAAAAGCATCCCATGGACAGGTGAAAATAATATGTTTACCACATAGCAGACAAAACACTCAGGATTAATATTCTTCAATTTTCTCTGCACATGTAACTTCATTTCAAAACATTTCATATATAAATAATACTGTTCATCTCTCAGAACTAGAGGGATTTTGACTTGCCTGACATGTCTATCTCAAATTGTGCAAGGGCTTTCTGAATTTATTGAAACCACATCTGAGAAGCTTACAGCACTGATGCCAGACACTGGTGCATGCACTTCCTTCACTTATATTTAAGATGTTTTGCTAAAAGTTTGTCCCTCAGATTATGCTTTATAATTTGCAACAAAACCCAAATTCATAAAATTAAATAAATATTCTTAACTAATCCTTAATCAACCTTTCAGCAGACATACCTTGTTTTCATTTCTGTCTGTAAAAGCAACAGCACTGCATCTATTATGTTGACAGATAGAGGCACGTCCAGAATCCTCCCAAAACTTTAGTATTTTCATGGCTTCTCTCCTTCTCACCCTCCAGTATTTAAGATTAATGTGCCTGAAAGGTGTTTGCATTTTTCCAAGTAAAGAAAAAGGAGGGAGTGAACTTTAAAATGAGTCAACTAATTTAAAATGTCTCCCTTTCTTCCTTTGGACCCTTTTTCCTTCTGGATAAATGTTCTGGTGAAATTTATTAGAAAGAAATTTCCAAGCAGTTTATTCTTTTTAAAGCAAATCTAAAGCTTTCGGATTTATTGGATTTTTCTGTCTTTGTGTAAGTTGAATATCACAGCTAATAGCACAGTAATAATTACATGTCATTTTCTTTATCCTATTTATGCACTGCCAATCTGCAAAGGTGTCTCATTTCACACATCATTTGTGACGTCCTCTGGTAATACCACATATTTTGGGGAATAGCTGGTGAACGTAGTCACAAATCTCCATTTTGAGATGTCAAGTTCCAGATTCTGGATACAATTCTATAATTTTTCTAAGCACAGAGCTCTTGATGAAGTCAATGGGCCAACAAGACTATGCTCAGATCCCAAGAGAAGGAGCACAGGTAACTAAACTAAAGCTCAGGACTGTAGGGTTTCCCAGTCCTTCCTTGAGCCGGGCTGCAGTGGCCACAGCCCAGTGGAGGAAAGAGGGTTCCCCTATTTGTCTGCAACCACTGACCCACAGGGTCACTGCAACAGGTGGGAATTGGGGTTGATGGGATACTCTGGACAGTCTGCCCATGTTGTGGAGAGAAAGCGAGCTATTCTGATGGTCCTATTCCATTCAAGACAGCTAGTACAAAGGAACACTGTTAATTCCTACTGAGGCAAAGCAACCACGATTCAACAGTGATCCAGACCTGACTTCAACACAGAGACAGCTTGTGAAATTGAAAAACAGGAACAAACCAAAAAGTACTTTATGTGTCTGAGAAATCTTATCAGCCCTGGCAGGGGTATTTATTGCTCACTGATGACTGGGAATCTCTTCTTGCTCAGGGACTAGTTGTGAGTTACTAATGGAGCAAAAATGTGGGGTGAGCAAAGAATGACAGTCTATGGCTGATTACACTGATGTCATGCTTTGGGAAAAGCAGCCAGAAATGTGCAACTCATTCTGCTTTAGAATCAAAGGCACCTAATTACAATCTCATTTTGTTAAAACACAGTGCTAATGACTTGCTTGTGCAGTAGCTGGATACCATATCAACTGTCATATAAGCTAAGTTTTTCCATTTTAACAATCCCAGTTATGGTATTTGACTGCCTGTGCATAAACATTCACCAGTTGTTGCTGTGCGTCACTGGAGAGGAGGGATGCAGCAGTTTACACTAGGCAGTGAAAGTGAAAGGAGTAACTGGCGGATAAACTTTCTGCTAAGATGTTCTCACTTTAGAAGAGCTGTTTGATGTAACTTCTAAAAAATAGTCTGTTAAAAATCCAACCATATTTGTTCAGGTCAGATTATTCTGTGGTACATCAACAAAGATTAAAGCCCATTCTCTCTTATAATCTCCTTCTCTTTTTAATTTTGTAATCTGTATTTTTTTTTCTGGCACTCAGCTGCATGTATCTTTGAGGTTTTTTTCTGTTTAGGTTGCATCTGTATGTTTTCTACAAGTTATGCACCATCTTCCAAAACTTTACTATGATATGTATATGTACACATTTTCAGAGCTCCTACTACTTGCAAAGCCTTATTTTTGTTAAGGGTTGCTTCTATTATCTTCCAAGCATTCTTCTGAGAGTGAATGTATTGTTAAATATGAATACTGTTTTGTTCCCCACATATTCCTATCCTTCAACAGATCCTGAATTAAGTATGTGCATGGATTTTATGCACTGACATTTGCTATTATTTGATCTTATTCTGTGAAATCCTCTACAACAAATTCTGCACATTTTAATTTGTTAATTATAGTAAAGTCTGTTCTATTAAATATTTATCTGAAAGGAATTCTTGAAAATACAGAAATGAAGATAGATTTCTAAGTAGCTGTGGGTTTTTGGGACACAATAAGGACAAACTTCATACCAAACCACATTTTTCACATGCCATTAAGTGGCTCTAGATTTTGATAAGTTTGGTTTTCTCCTATATGTCTGATGCAATCTATTACGTGCGTAATTGTATTTCTGCGTATGTTCTTTCCTCAAATGTGAATTGCATTAATTCTTTCACTGTGGTTGGTACTGTGACAGTGCACATCCCTCTAAATCTATGTAACTGGTATCTTCTCCAGGTTCAGAGCTCTTGTCTCCCCAAGTCTCTATCACTTGTTTTCAATGACCTTTCATATGAAGTAGTGTTACTCTAAGCTTTTGTGTCAAAAATCAGATAGGATCTCAAGAAAACAATGTGTGTTTCCAGCTTTTCACACTCAGGTGGTATTCAGAGGAGAAAAAGGTCTGTAATTATTACTTTTAAGAAGCATGGAGGCCAGGCAGAGTTGAAATAGGAGCCTTTCCAATGCATCCTGAAGAAGCAAAAGGAGCAATAATAAAACCAAAATTCCCCCTATAAAGAGAAACATTTTTGGAAGGATGGACTCATTAGCTATGTGCTGGAGGCCAAGTCATTTTCTATTTCCTTCTCATTACTTCCAGGCCATGACCATGTCCTAACTATATTCCAGATCAGAACACTACCTGGGAGTATTAGTAAGCTGAAAAAGAAATCAGTAAAACAGTTATGGTCCCAATGTTAGTATGAAATTCAGGACCATGATCTTTTAACTGCACCAGTAAAAAGTTATGCCTGTTGTAATTTTTGCTTCTTGGAGATGCCCAGCATTCAAAGAGCTCTCCAAAAGTTCACATTCACTTTTGCTGAATTAAAAAGTCAGGAAAAGGCACTGATGAGCTCAGTTTTCATGGGTTGCTTGGGAGGAGAGAGTCAAGAAGCCAGCCCACTCCCCAATCTCTGCTAAGTCCTGATTTGGGTGCAGGTTTACTCACATGATTTGGCACCAGTCACTAAGTTGTTTGCCAGCTGTGTGTATTTAGTGTATCGGGTATCCTTGCTGTCTCCTCCTTTCCTAACTCTCCAAAAGAGAGTCTGCTGGTGACTAGACAGCAGAGGGATTCTCTAGCCTTTGTCCTCAGGAGCAGGGCAACAGAGCAAGGGCAAGCTATAACAGATTGTTGCTCTTACTCCTCCCAATGTTGTAAATTAAAACAAGAATATGAAAAACCCATATGACTTCATCCCTCAGACCACAAATGAAGCTGAGTCAGCGAGTGGTGAAGAAAACTACATGTACTTATAGTGAATGAACAATTATTTCTTTTTCATGAAATGTTTGTATCTAATCAACTCAAATAGCTGCCTATCTAATAAATACAAGCTGCATACAATACTGCCAAAAAACTGCACTTGGATGGTATATTTGGCAGTGATGAACTACTCTCAAAGCACATTCGACATCAATAGGCTGAGACCTGAGTAAGATTAAAAAAATATTTTGATCTTTTTTTGTACTATATGCCACTTTTATCCATAACCATGTTTAGTTTCACTGATTTCTGTAGATGTAATGGTGACAGGAACTGAATCCAAAGCTAAGCACTTAACTATTTCTTTTCATATATCCTAACTTTTTCATATGTCCTAATTATGCTCCTAAGCATTTGTCTTTTTTTATCTTCCCTCCCTTTTTTAGGCCTATCAAATTGATTCAGATTCAATTCATTTCAGTTTGAAATTCTCAGAAATCCAGCAACTAAATTTTAAGTGCAATTTAAGTTAAACTCTAAGCACATCCTCTGAGTTTTTTTCTTGTTTGTTGTAATAATAATAATAATAATAATAATAATAATAATAATAATAATCCATTTGATATACTTCATTGAAATGTCCCACTTTTCTATGAATATATATTCTTACACAATTAAAAATATGTATAATATGTACAATACTATGATAAATACCATTATGCTTTCAAAGGAGATTTTTAGGAGACTATCATATCAAACCTAGATTTGTTTCCCATTTGATATTTATTACTTATTTCCTACCCTGGAACACACACACCATAGACCACTTAAACTCTGAATGCTTTTGGTTTAATCACTTTACACTGCTCCATCCTCACCTTCCTCCAGGATCTTTACAGAGGTGCAGGCAATCAGACACAAAAGTTCAGAGAGCAAAGTTGGGAAGAGTAAATTCCATTGACATTAACTTCCCATGAGTTTCAGCACAAAGATTTATCCATGTAACTCCTATAAAAATTAATGGGAATCACATGACTCAAAATTCTGCATACTGAGCAGTTTCTTTAGTGTATTGAAGAGTCTGTGTCTGGTTTCCAAGTCCCTAAACAAAATGATGGAGGTGCAGTGATAATATATCACTCAAATATTTCATATACTTAGTGTATTATAGAGCTTTGAAGAAACATCTGTAAAAGCAGCTTTAGCATCAGAAGTCAAAAATCCCTGGGAAAGTTTAATTTAGAAATTTTGGTATGGTTTTCATAAGAATGATAAAACGTACTACTATACTTGCTATTTACTCCATGACTATATTCTAATAATTTCTAACTCAAATAGCCACAAGGACTGCAAAAAATGAAACATTTTTCAAAACAATGGTTTAGGCTTCATCTTTCTTTTTAATAATTTAGAGTTATTTTAAATGATAGCTTATTACTAGATCATTAATATAAACATTATTTTAAAATGAGATTTCAAGTAAAGGTAGAATAAGCTACAGTAAGATTAGGCAAAAGTTGATAGGACAACTTTCAAAAAAAATAATGCTATAAGCAATATTTATGATGTTATGCCCAAGCAATCTGAAAACAAATGCTATCATTTACCTTTGAATTATAGATATATATTTATGTCAATATTTGGAAGTCCACTGACTTAATAGGAAGCTGTATTAGCATGAGGACAAGTGCAGATAATATAGTGAAATAAATGGATGTTCTGAGTGTCTAAGCAGCACACAGAGGCTCTCAAGATTTTCCAAATACTCTCTGAATTTGTAGAACATCCCAATTCCTTCCCTTCTTCCTCTGCCTTCCTTCTTTCTGCTCTTCCACTTCATGCCAGGCTGCCTTCTGCCTCTGCACAGCACTCTCAATTAACTCTTGTGAAATTCTTAATTTACTTATGTATCACTGATGTCTAGGAAAGCCCTCCAGTTGAATACTCTTCAGGACAGCTGTCTTTTTAGAGGTAAGAATAAATAAAGATTTATATTTCTTAAATTCATGCTACAAGACAAGACGAAAAAGTTAAATTTTTTTTTCCCAGTAAGGAATAAGGATCAGAGTATTGATACTTGGAAAATTTAAATGTAGTGACTTCCTTTTTACTCATACAACTTGTCAATGAATGTAAAGTAGCTGATAAGGATTAAGGCCACCAGTGCCAAACCATGGACTGTCCTCATAAGAAGTGTAACAAATGGTGCACATAGGTTACAACAGCCTGATAAAAATATTTGCTCCCAGAGTGTCATTCATGTCACTCAAAAGACCTTAGCGGTATTATCTACGCAAATTCAGTCCACTCATGTGGCAAAAATAGTTAAGTAGGTAGATAAAGAGGGACTGTTTGATTTTCATTGTAAAAATTTTCTCTGGGTTTGATGCAAGTGGAATTGCAGAAAGAGCAGCAGTGTCCCAGCTCTCTCCCAGTAGTGCATAAGAACAATATTCTGTATTTTATTGCAGGAAGTGAAAGCTATGGTATTCAACAGAAACTTCTGCACAATTAGATGCAACCTACATTAAATCAGAGCAGAGATGCATCCTGGCCATAAAACTTCTTTAATGAAACAGTAGCTTTTCCTTAGTAGCCAAATTTTTTTCCTGATTTAGCAGATCAAGAATACCGACCTTGCTGAACTAAACTACTTTGTTTATTTTTGACTCAGGAAAAGCTATCACTTCTTACCTCATTTGGCAGTAGTTTTAGACTCTTTCATAGTTTCATGGGCTAAACATGGGATGGACTGGTATGAACTTCCATTGTCTCCATCACTCCTATGAAATATAACCTTGGTTATTTAAACTTCACTTTTGTTTCATCATTACTGTAAATAGCATGTACATGTTGGTTTATTGGTGGTGCTGAGAAGATGTTTTCATATTACTTTAACTACAAAACATACCAGAAAAATGTTCTGCTATTACTGTTAATATTTTCAATGATATCTTCATTGAGTGGGTTCTCTGCTTTGAGATGCAAGTGCATAGATAAATGGACTTGACTCTGCTATTCTTGAAATTATCTGGAAATATGAAGGAGATAGTTTGGGTGGTTCATTTGTTAGATACCGTTTCTCCTGACATGTGTTTCTTCCTAGTGATTCCCTGTGCTATAGATTGGGGTTTGCAATGATCAAAAATGACGCTGGCACAAGGTATTTTTCTTGAAAGCAGAAAGAGAGAATTTATTCATCATCTTAAGACACTTTCCACAGAAATTCACTAACATCATAACAAAAAAGTCAAATACAATGTTACTCATGTGTCATAGAGAAAAATTTTGAGTTTTGTACTAACATGACTTGAATTTTCAATGCAAAAATGTACGATTTCATGGTAATCATCATATTTCTGAAAAATTTCAGAATTTAAATGTCTCTTGCAGTCTTCATGGTCATGAAAGCAAAATAAAGCTTAGTTAAAAAGGAAGGTATAATCATGGCTTTGAATCTCTAATATTTTTGCATTAGCCCCAAATGTTTACTAATTATGCCCTTAAGTAACACCTCAGGATCAGAGAAGCTAAATAGGGTAAGGAATGTGAAGAAAAACAACTATTCTTCTTTAAAAAATTAAGATTGTTCATTCAATTAAAAAGCCCTTAATAAAAATCTCTACTGGAGTTCAAGTTGCCCACGGGAAAGGTCTAATTCATGCTGTCCATTAATGAAAGCTTTATATGACCATTAAGGAAAAAACTGACAAGTTATCACAGCAACCTCAGTAATGCTTGTTAACATATAGAAAAAATAAAAGCAGGATACTTAAAAATTTTACTTTTATTAGGTCAAACTTAGTAAAATGTTAATAGGTTTAAAAGATCTGTAATTTCAACTACTGAGACGTTATTAAATGCTGCACTGAAATTTCTTCTTTTGCAGACGACAAGTGTACTCGATTAAATGTGAGCCAATGCTGCTAATAAGTTAGTCATTGTAATACTTTGCTGAATTCTCTTAGTATGGAGACAATATTTTCTAAATTGAAATGTCTAACAAACACTTATACAATATAGATCAAGTTAATATCTAGGACTTGTTCTTGAACGAATAAAAACAAGTAAGCTCTATTTTTTAAGGAGATTGGTAAAAAATAATAATTTTGAGAACTTACATATTGTTCTCTGTATTTATAGCACTCCAGAGCTACAGTTATAAAGTAAGCATCATAATTCCTATTTGGAAAGGAAAACAATTTTGGAACACTGAAGCATTGTTTTAAGATATATTTAAGATACATTTCAGATGGATGCCTCTTTTTTTTCTTGCTGAAAATTTGCCAGTAGGCATTCTGAATTGCATCCCATATCACTTAAAAAAATGTATTTTCATATCTTAAAGTCATATCACACAAAATGAGGGAAAAAATAAGCATTTTAAAATCTAGAATTCTATTCTAACCAGGGCATCACAGCTATCTTCATATAAATGAAATCCAGTGGATTAATATAAAACTTTTTTACTTTTTCTAGAAGACATTTGTAAAGTTTATATACTATGATCTGGTCTTGAGTGTTACAAGTTCTTAGACTATGTAGAACAGAATTTCTTATACAATGTCAACAAATTAACACAGTAGCTTAGACCAATCACTGTAAATCACTGAAAAGTAACAAATATTTTTTTCAATTGATGACTTCACTTTAGCAACACAGTTTGTAAAAGATTTTTTAATTTTGATTTTTTTACACTATTGGAAATATGTCCATTGATTTCACAGGGAGATATCAAATCTCAACAAGTATTCCCAACTTACTACAACTAAATTAAAATTTTAAACTGCAAGACTGTCATCTTTAAATTAGAAAAGTCAGAGTGAGATTAGAGCTTCTGGTCACAGCCACTAATACTTCTGCTGCTTTTAAAGATGATGTTATTATGTCTGTTAACAGCCAGGATGTGAACATACTGAATGTCTGTCAACACAGAACATAGGCATCTCTGTCCATAGGATTAAGTGGTACTGATATAAATATATGTGTGTGTGTGTTTGTGTACATATTTTCATATTCTCCTCACCCCTTCTGTGAATTTTAGTATTTCTTGAAATTGTCTTTTTTAATTGTTTTGCACCTCAGTCTGTGCTCTGAGTGCTATCTTTCATTTATGCTCTGTTTGTCAACACACACCACTGAAAAAATGTCTGAACATCCCACTTGACACTTCAGAAGCCTCCTTCATTTTTTTCTTTCCTGATGTTTTTTTTACGCTTCTTTTCATCAGCAGTTTACTGGTATATGCTGTCCATTTTCTTTCGGCCAAAATCGTCTTCTTCTTTGCAAATATTGGTGGATAGTCTCTTAACTTCCCCTACTCCCAACTTCCCCTACTCCCAACACTGCTGCATACTTCATTTGCTTTGGTTTAAACAAACTCAGCAAATTTTAAGCCTACTTCTGTTGTTGCTTTTGTCAGTGGTGACATACAGGGCTCCCACCTGGCTGATTTCATCATAGAATCATAGAAGGGTTGGAAGGCACCTTAAAGATCATCTAGTTCCAACCCCTGCTATGGGTAGGGACGCCTTTCACTAAGCCTGGTTGCTCTAAGCCCCATTCAACCTCACCTTGAACACTTTCAGGGATGGGGTGTTCACAGCTTCTCTGGGCAATCTGTTCCACTATCTCACCACCCTCACAATAAGGAATTTCTTCTCTCTATGTAGGCTAAACCTACTGTTTTTCAGTTTAAAGCCATTATGCCTTGTCCTTGTTTAAAATTCCTGTCCCTCTTTCTTGTAGTTTCTGCAAGTTTTTGTAGTTTTTGGAAGTTTGACTGGTTTCACTCTTAGTGTGGGGCTGGGAAGTTGTTTGACTAAGAAAGCTTGGGTGGGGTTTTTGTCATTGCTTAGTTTTTTGTTTGTCCATTTCAAAGGCAGCAATCCATTTTCCCATATGAACTTTCTTATTTTAGTGCCATTTTCACTTGTTCTGCTGTATATGACTATCCTGCCCAGCCCCAACATGAGAGACACTGATATATTGAGTTGCCTTAACCCTTTACAGTCTATCTGTTTTATGTTGTCTCTCTAGGTGCCTACCTTGTTTTCAGAACTCATTTTCCATCCTCAATTCATTGTGCCTTATGCTGGTCTATCTTTTCAGTGCTTACTAACCCAGTTTTGTCTATACAAACCACTACCTAGAATGATACTGCTTTCTTCCTGCTATGGTTAACAACAGCAATCCTAATATCTTCTGGTACCCACTGTTCTTGTTGCCACATGGATGCTGGCACTTTTATTTTGTCCTATGCATTCAGTAGCAGCTGCAATCCATCATCTTCTCTACAAGTGT
Organism: Eopsaltria australis; assembly: GCA_034509425.1. Taxonomy (NCBI): domain Eukaryota; kingdom Metazoa; phylum Chordata; class Aves; order Passeriformes; family Petroicidae; genus Eopsaltria; species Eopsaltria australis. The sequence goes on along the minus strand of JAVTVJ010000061.1, from coordinate 1,150,321 downwards.
ATATTCTGAAATGTGTAACAACTCCATCATATTCATTTTGTCATTTTCCAAGCTTTTTTTTTATGTCCAGGCAGCCAAATTTTGCAAAAGGCAATACTGCCTGCTTCTTCCAGAACTCACAATGTTGCTCTTAAATGTGCAGGTCCTGAGATAGTTGTCATAGTCCTACAAGCTCTTAGTAACCTACCTCATGTATACACAATAATAATTTGTCCCTCGCTAAAAGTTAAAAGTAAAATGTAGGAATGGATGCTCGTATTTATATACCAGCAACTACAATCCTGCCTCTGCATTCTGTAACAGTGAGGTGGCAAACTCAAGAAGAGACAGAATTGCTCCAGGATTTTATTTACTTTTCGCAGTGGATTATAGGCAGTGGGACTACAGAGAAATGACATTATATACTGGTAAGATACAATTTCTTCCATAACCTACCATGACAGCTTGAAAATTCTAGGTCTTAATTGCTTGCTATATATAATTTCCTTTCTCCCCATCTAAAAATATATGGTTCAGTAGTAGCAGAAAATACAGTACAACAGAAGTGACAGAAAATGAAATTATTGTATCATCTTAGAAGCATATTTCCCTAAAAAAAAAGGTTAACATATATCATGAAGAAAAAGAAATATCCTAATTAATTCAGGACTAAGTGCATGACCCTTAATCAGAAAAACACAACAACTGCTTAAAAATGACACTAGGAAGTCCATGCTGTGTTTTTACTTCAAGAAGCAAAATGGTGTTAAGTGTACCACTGCACATTTCCCATGGGTTCTTTGAAATCATTATACCATGTCCTTTTCTGCATGTTTTCTATACTTCATATTTTCTCATAAATCTATTACAAAGGTATCTTTCTACACTGGAGTTATATCTGTAGTCTAACATTTGAAAGTTTTTTAAAAAATGTGTATGTTTGAAAATGCATCTTTAAACATGTCTCAGATCTGAAAATGTGTCTCTACATACATGGTATTTCAGATCTTCTCATCTACCATCTACAAACAAAGGATGTTCACCTGGACTCTTTTGCCCTCAAAACAGTACCTTTCTTCCATCTTTTACATTTATTTTCCCTTTTGTTGGCTTACTGGCTTCTTCAAACCTTCCTATTTGTATAATCATAAACACTAAAAACTGTATTAAAAAATACAGAATTCCACTAGTTTGAATAATTAAGTTTTGGCATAACCATTCCAGAAGCAAGAATTCCGTGTGATTTCCAAATCCTGATCTTTTCTGATGCAATGAAATATTTTGTGCACACAAGAAATGAACCTGTCGGGCTGTTTGTTTTTTAAAGACAGAATTGAGGAAGTACATCTGATTTAAATAAATTAGATTGTGTGAACATGCTTAAAGCCATAGTACAAATATGTCACTGTTTTCCTGCCTCTTAATGTAGGTCTAACTGAGTCCATTGGGCAAAGGATCTTCAAAGAAATCTCTGCTTCATTCATTCATGCACAGTTAGAAAGACAGAGTTGTTGTAGGATATTTTAATTGCAGTCTTGGTGTAAAATTTTATTTTGTGGTTGCTATGCACTTTGAAATTGTTGTATTTTGCATAGGTTCATCAGTAGTTGTCCTACACAACTACGAAGAGGAAAATAGAGAACTTTTCCTATTATATTGTACTTGATTTCTTCAGTACTTCTAAGAAATATTAATTGAAAGCATTTACTTGAAGGTTCAGGGTTTTACGAAAAAGTTCATATTTTACCATCACTGATGTCTTCTTCACAATATCTATACAAATAAGTTATCCTAAACTGTTATTTATGTGCTTACTGAGGTGCTTTTCCGTTGGCTGAAAACAGTTGTATACTGCAGGACACTAGCTGAAATGGCTATTAGCATGAACAACTCTCATTGAACCACTGTTTAAAGCAGTTTAAAGAAGTTTCACTGAAAAGCTTCAATGGAGCATGATGGGACTCCTCAGCGAAAGAAGTTAAGGTGCTTTACAGGTGTTGCCTGAGGTTCTCAACATCTCTTTTTCTCTGAAGTACTTCTGGTTTGAATGAACTGCCTTGGAATTGTATGCCCTTTTCCAGAGGCAGTCTTACCAAGACCTTGTGGAAATGGTCCCTCTCTACCAGTACTAGAAAACATCCCAGCACATCCTAGGATTACACTTCCCTTTTTCATGGCAGCTTCACCCTGGTAGTGATAATCATCATGTGATTGACTGATTAAATGCGAGTCTTTCTCCTCCTGTACCATTTCCAACTGATGAGCTCCCAGCTTATAGCAGAAATTCTCGTTATTAGTCCCTGAGTGCATGACCTTACACTTTGTACTATTAAATTTCATCTTGCTTCTATTACTGCAGTCGTCAAGGTCATCTAATTCTTCCTGTATGAAATTCCAGTTCTTCTCGGTATGGGCAACTCTGCCAAAGTTTTTGTCATCTGAAAAATTTCATTAGCACACTCCCAGTATTTGTATCAAAGCCATTAATGAAGAGATCAAATACTTGTCCTAAGACAATTCCCCGAGGAACTGCACCAGCAATTCCCCAAATTGATAGACCTCCTTTCAACAGAAGTCATATCAGTGTCTTGTTTAAGCCACTTTTTCAATGTTACATTTCTTGTGCTAGTTACTCTATTTAACTGAAGTTAACAGATATTAGACTGGTTTCACATTAGAGTGATAGAGGAAGAATTCTAAACAAGATGTGAAAGTGTGACCTAGGGAAGACAATTCAATCAAGCCAGGCCTGTTTATCACCCAAATTGTTTGGATTGTTGGAAGGGAGAAGACAAAATCTGATTACATCACTATTAAAACTGCTGAAAAACCTCCAATGAGAAGTATAGAATCTGAAAATAGAAACATCCCTAAAATATTGGTTTTCAAGTAAAAAGATCTTTTCACGTAGCAAATAAGGTATTTCTGGGCCCAAGTGTATTCCTACATCCAAACAGTGCTGCTTTACATTCCCTCAGTATAACACCATTATTTAAGCAATAGTGATGTAACGGTTCATTATCAGTTGGTTGTTCAATTAATGAAGTGCCTGAGGTAAAGGCCACTGCTTTGCTTACCCAACACAAGGTTTTATTAAGAAACAAGCATTCATCTTGATCATGGCACCAATTCAGCATCTACTAAATTGACACCTCTATCTGGGAATAAGTTTCTATCACAAAGAAAGTAGTATCTGCTGTCATCTGACAAGTAAACTTCCTATATTTAACAACTGAGACTCCTCTACTGCACAGAATAACAGCTCCCTTGCTTTATAGCAGTAAATCAGATTTCAGAAGTTATGTTTGTTGCCCCAAAGAAGTTTGTCTATTGATGGCTACCATTCACAAAGATTAAGCCCCTTCACTGATTGTTGCTTCTTATATATGAGCATTTTTTTAGGTTAACTTTGTTATCTAAGGTAACTAATTTGGCTAAGACCATGGCCCCAAAAAGCAATGGTGTCTCCACCCATCTGATATTGTGGTGAATTTTATGTAAGAGGAAGGTAGACTCCCAGGCCTGGACCAGGGAGTGGTTGACTCTGGTTTGCTGTCCTTTCCCCAAAAATAACTGTGCAGAACAACTTTTTTAAATGTGGGTGACACAAACATTCATAAAACCCATGTCTGCTGGAAAACGGAGTGACCTAAGTGTGAAAAACTAAGAGGAGAGAGAAATACTGAAGGAGCTCATCCAGCTGATGTGTTTGTGATATCTGAATTGCTGAGAGGAGGATTAAACAAAGAACAGAGTGTTACAAAATCTTTATGTTTTCAAAGAATATTCTTCACATTTTTTAAAAGAAAATCCATGAGTTAGAGACTAGGTTATATATTGTTTCTTATTGTTTCATCATATTGGTTAGAAAGAGACATGGATATCTTAGGTGAAATTCAAGCGATGTCATACACCAACAGATTAAAGGTTAGGAATTTTCTCTTAGTGTGCAAAGGTCTCTCAACAGTGATATCTCCTGACCAAAGAAAACAAGGACAAGAGATATCTAGGCCCACATTTCAGACTGGAGGTGCAGTGACAATGGTTAATTTCTACCCAATCTTGGAAGCTGAGTGGAATCAGCATTTGGGGCCAAGTTAAACATATTGAATAGTATATTTTATAACAGAGATTGCACAGTTCTATATAACTGTATTTCCATTTTGCTTTATATAACACATTTTTCTCTTTTGTTTAGTATTTAAAAAATTCTTGCCTCTAAAGCCTTGGTGGGTATAATTTTTACCACAGTAGAAAGAATTGTTTTTAAATTTATGTACTATAGGTCAAAAATGTTGTAAATTTAAACTACAATAAACCACAAAATTAAGTCAAATCCTGGGTGGAGTTAGGACAGTTTTGAACTACTTCACTAATTGAAAGGAGGCTCTAACACTGATAACTTCTGAGTCAATATTTTCAAATTTGATCAACTTCTGCAAGAAAGCCATGCCCTGTGTTTGATTCATTGTAAGGAAAAAAATGCCTTTCTTGCTCTTCACAATATTTATGAAGAATCACAAGTCTGTACCTGATGACTTCTACTCTCTTATCTCTTCTTAGAGAAAAACACATATCATACACTGATGCTATTGCCTTCCCCCTTTCTGCTAATTTACCAGTGGCTTAAAGCTTCTTTGTATCTGGCAGAATAGTCCTACTCTTTTGCCTAATCCTTCAATCCAGCAACTCCACAATGCATCAGCAGTTGCCCAGGTTGTAAAGCAGTACATGAACCTAACCCATCAGCTGAAAGCCTTTCTACAATATGTCAAGTATATCTGCAACATTTGTTCAAATTGAAATTTAGATGATGCTCTCTTCACATGCATCAAGACATTTTATATTTCTGTGATTTGGAGTTAATGTTTTTTCCAATCCCAGACAGAAAAAGAGTTCTGATTATCTATGGAGAATGATCCACAATCCTTTTCATTCATCCTGGAATAGCAAATGAGTATGTTTACTCTGTCATCTGAAAAGATGAAACCTTGAAACCACACTATTGAGCCTGTCACAGCTGTGTTAGAGGGAGGTGACCCATTTACTGATAGAAATGACTAGAAAATATAAAGCCAGGCTGAGATTTAATTTAAACAAAACTAGCTCTGATATGAACCTGCTTGATCAGACAATGGACTAAGTAATGTTACCTTAACTGTTCACACATTATGACAAGACTGCTATGAACACAATTTTAATTTTAATAATAATTTTCATAATATTCCAACTTTCACTCTAATACATCTTCTCTAAAATACATTTGTGAAAGACATTTTACTATAGTGGTTATCTAAAACTTGAAGATTTAGACCACTTCAGACAGAAGCAGTATAAGAATGGTCTTAAACACAATAAATGCCATTTGAGATAAGTACAATGAGGTTATTATTTGTGGATTTTCTCCCCATAGCAGTTAACATTAGGAGAGGTTATTGTATTGTGCTATGGTCTTTCCATCACAAGTCTTCCCATTTTATCCCATTGGTCTGTCCTGAGGCCAATAACTTGTGTTTGGGTGAAGCACAGCTTCCAGCAAGAGAATTCATCTTGATCTGTAGACATTAAGAGATAGGGAAGTGATCATACTGTTTTATAACTTGTTCCAGTGGTTAACCACTCATGGTTAACATGTGGCTTAGCTCAGCTTCCAGCCTTTAGTTCTTGTTATCCCTTTCTTTGCCTGTTATATTTAGTATTCTGTGTTTTCACATTGTGAGAGTATTTACACTTTCACAGTTACCTCCCAGTCAAGTCACTGCTCAATCTTCTTTTTGATAGACTAAATAAGTCAAGCTCTTACAGTTTCTCTCTGTGGACATTTCATCCAACATTGAATAATTTTCTGTCTCTTTTCTATAACATCTCCATACTTAAAGAAAACCCCAAAAACCAAAACTCTTTAAACTGTGGACAACAGAAAGGGAAAAAGTATTTTCTTATTTGTTTTGTTATTGCCAAATAAAGATATACACATTTTAGATCCTGTTTCTCACTTGGTTATTTATAGCATCACAATTGCTGTTTTTCAGCATTATGCCTGTGGTTACCTCTTCACTATGATACTTAGAACTTCCTCAGTCAATGTATTTCTGAACAAATATGCCCATCGTGCTGGGCTGGCCTGGATCTTTTTGCAACATGGGCTGGATTTTTTATTATTTTTTGAATGATCTCATTTTACCAGTAATTCAGAATGCAGTTTACAGCTGTGTTGTCCTCATTATTATTTACTGATTCTCCAATCTTTCTGCCACCCACAAATTTTCTAAGAATGATTTATGTTTATGTTTTAACTCATGGGTGAAAATGTTGAATAATGCTGAGTCTAATGTTGATCCCTGAGGAGCCTCCTAGGATCAGTTCCATTTGATGATGATTTACCACTGACTTACTCTTTTTTGAGAGCATTCATTTAATAAGTTTTGCATTCATCTGCATTGTGCTCTGATGAACTTGTAATGTGTTATCAGTGATCTGAAACCAGATGTGAAAAGTGTTCTAGTTACAGTGACAGGAATTCTAAGTGCTTATTGGGAGAGAATAAAACACAGGTAGTTGTCCAGGTTGTAAAGCAATGTATTCCCCTCATCTGTCAGCTGAAACTCTTTCTATAGTGTGCTAAGTACTTCTACAACATTTATTCAAACAAAAATTTAGATGGTATCTTGTCATACCTGTGAAGATAGTCCACATATTTCTCCATTTATTAAATAAGTTAAGAAAAATTGAAAAGTTGAACAAGAAATTAGGACAAAAAAAGAAAAACCAAACCCAAAAAAACCCAAAGCCAAGAAAACCACTTCTCAAACTACTTTTCTATGATTCTGATCCACTTTTTTTTGCAGCAGAAGAGGGAGAATAGCTGTGTGGATTGTCTCAGTTGATGCTTTGGGAACTCGTGCACAGCACATTGCACGGCATGCCATCTTTTCCTTCTGTTCTAAATGGTGCATGTGTGGGTACTACACAAGAACACAAATTCATTTTAGGATATTAGGTCCAGAGAAGAGTTTTCAAATACAAATGGGACTAGAGTAATGTGATTAATTTAGGCATACTCTGAGAGTTAAAAGTAGATGTGACTTTCACCTATCATCTGCAAATACAAAAGCTTCAAATCTTAATAGTTTTAATTGCTAGTCTCTACCACTAAACAATTTGCTTAGAATAGCCTAATGATCCTTGAGGCATCTTAGTAAAAGAAGATTTCAAAATGCGACAGATTGCTGAAAGACTGGGCATTTACAGTTGAGTTTTCACCTTACCAGAACCATCTTGGATCCTGTAACCAATTCAAGATCACCAGGAATAACAAGATTACAAGGAAGTAACACAGAATTTCAGGTGATGCTGATGAGCTTTCTGTTAGAAGCTGGTAACCAGTGGCATCATCTGCTGAGATAAAGGCAGTGAATAACAGAGGCACAAACAGAGGCAAGGTGACATATCTAACACTCATATTTTCTAGAGAAACAAAAAATGCAAAACAGGCTAGAGTAAATAAGTTCTTAGGACACAAAATTATCATTAGTGGACCTTTGCAAGTGCTCACAGACTTTAAAATGAGTGCATTGTAAAGATATACCTGAAGAATTGCAAATAGATGTGAACTTGCTTTTCTAAGTGTTTTACTGATGACTAAAACCCAGCAGTTTCTATATTTGGCTTTGTCAAATGCCTACCCTTATCAGCAATGTTAGAGAACTTGATAGACTGATTGAAAGAGATCCTAGAAAATTGATGTAGTTGTTCACTGATTTCTCCTCCTGCCCAAACTTGCCTGAAGACAGCACTGATGTGCTCAAATGGACGAGCAACTATATTCCTAAATCCTCTTCTAACTTTCTTCTTGTTGCTTAAGATTGCATATTTGTACTGTAGGACCAGTACAAAGAATGATAAACCCTTAAAAAAATTCACACAACTTAGCTTTCATCAGATTAAGCTACCTTGGCAACTAGAGTAATACTTTATCTCTTTTCAGTGGGATTTGTTTCTCTTTATAGCACCCTTGAACTGCCCCTGGTAGCTGGTGTTTCTACCTTTTATCAGCCCTGAGTCTTTTAAATCGCCAGGTTACTGAGTTGTGAGACCCTGCCATCTTCACACGTGTACCTAAACTTGATTATCCTTGCCACCCAATTTGGGTCTTTAATAAAGTGCCAGGAAAGGTGCATCTAGGTCCTACCTGCTGTATTATGACATCAATCCCATAGGAGACTCATGGTCAAAATCTTATAATGTTAACTTTATTTTCAGCATGAATTTATGATAACTAAGTACAATTTACAGCCTACATGCTGATGTGGCATGATTTTTTTTCCCCTTACCCTGCCTATCCCATTCTTTGAGATCTTTAAAATGTGCACAGCATTCTTCATTCTTTCCTATTCGCTGTCTGGGATCTTTTCATATAAATGACTTATCATTGAGAGGAGTGGCATTTTTGCCCTTTGTGGCATACTCCTTCAGTGCAGTAGCTATGGATCTAAATAAAAGGCAGCATGTTTCCAACCACTTTTTTTCTCTCAGAGCTTACTTGCTAAAATAGAAACCGAAGTCCACATGGTGATCATATTTGCTACCTCAGGGACTAATTTTCTTTTACCTCCTTTCCTGTATTCCAAAGCTTCATTGCCATTATCCCCTTGCTCCCCATGCACTAACAAAAAGATTTTAATGCATTCATTATGCAAAATCTTGTCTTTTGTGACCTTTGCCAAGAGTGTCCCCAAAGGACTGGCCAGGCTTAATAAGCTCACAAATAAACTACGATGTCAGCCAAGGGCACTACTGGCCAATTGAGCCTGCACCATTGCCCTCTCCCCAAGCCCCCACTTCACACCTGAGATACCCCGAGGTGGGATTGCGGGGGTGTTGTCTGCCCTGAAAGACTGCTAATCCTTTCCGGCGGCTCCCAGCTAGGCAAACAATCCCCTTTGTGAAGGCTGGAACAATCACACAGGCAATATTGCCTTTTGCCGCTTCTGAGATAGACTCTGCCTTCCTTTAAGTTCCTCTTTCTCTTCTCTTCTTGGCTACATTGTTTAATGCTTTCATTCTTCGTATTTCATTTATGTTATGTCCTGTAAAAGCTTTGTCATGAGCGAGCCAGCTGGGTCATTGGAGGAAAGGCACTCTCTCATCAGATCCTTGTGTTAGTCCATTTTCCTCCTGTCCAGAGTTATTGTCTAGGTTCTGTGGGGAAAACATCCGCTCCCCCATTCAGTGGTTGATGCTGTGACAGATTACAGCAGTTTCTGTCTGTTAAGCAGTCAGGCAAAGAAAAGAGTGAGAAGGATATAGCAGACTCTTCATTTCATATAAAAAAGATGCAGATAAAGTATATAATAACAGAGAATAACCTAGCCAGTAAAAAATCTGAATTTATTGGAGAAGAATATAAACTTGCAAAACTTGAAAAGTAATCATGCTCATAAAAATAGATATTACAAATATTAATGCAAATTATTAGTAAATCTGAACCCTCTACCCCACTATGACACACATTTAAAATTTATTATGGAACACATTCAGGAGAATAGCTTTAGGGAATTCATTGCTCATCTTTCTCTTTCTTCTTCCATCTCACACACTAGCAGTCTCCAGACAGCTTCTCTGAATTCTTCAGAAATACTGCCACTCTGACCTCTGTACCATAGATCCATTGACTTACTTCATTTGACTGTCTGGAGTGACAGCTAAGGTACTAGTACAACATGTTCTCACAACTTCCATGGCAGTGTACACATCTTCTTTCCAGTTCACCTCTATATTATGATGCAGAATTTCAGGACATAGATTACATACGTAAAATATGTTAGAACTTCTGATATTTTAATGTATACAGTTCAAAGAAAAAGTGTGAGCAAACCATGGGCTTTAGTTAAAAGCAGAATTCATCTTACAATACTTACTTAAGTTCTATTTGTGAGTTCATGTAAAATGGGGAAGCCTTTGAAGATAAGGAAAAGGTTTAGGTATTGAAATGCCATTAGGTGCAATGGGATTGAAATAGATAATATTTTTTCATCTGTGGTTTTGTTTGTTTTTCTGTTTGTTTACATTTTTATTATTTGGCAAGATATCCAGTCTGTTCCAAAATTTATCTGAACACTTGTCAGCTCTGGATTTATCTCAATTTAGAGATTGGGGAAATAAAAAAAAAAAAGAACACCCTGAAATGATGATGCCTTCTGATTTTTTCAGAAATCAGCTAGCAAACTTGAGGCTGTGTTTTCATACATGCTGAAAATTTAGTGTTATGGGTGCTCAACAATATAAAAACTTAGTTCTTGAGGTTAAAACTCCCTTAATAACAATCTTATACAACTCTTCCTAATGCCATAACATGAAAACACCTTCTCCAACATTTTAAACAAAGAAGACCCTTAAAAACCCCCTTTAAACCTTTCCTCATTTTATCCAAACTTTTACCAGGTTCTATTTGCAAACTTCAAGAAATATATATTTGTTAATCCGACAGGGAAAGGCAGTATCAGGAGAACACATTTACCATATGTGGAACTGGAGTAGAGCCATTTATTCTTTTAATGTGTGCTTTAGACACTCGTGCTGCACACAGTAGGTAAAAATTATCTGTCCAGAAGCTCAGGGAGAAAAAAAGTTCCTTTCTTTGGCATTTCTGGAAGAGGCCTCCAAACGCTTATTAAAATGAAATGAAAGAAAGGAAACCAGGAAGGCTAGAATGTTCATCAAGATCTGGGAGAGGGAAAAAAAAAAAGCAAGGAAAACAAAAGGCACTTGTCAATAAATACAATAAACACCCATCCTGTATTACTGCACTTACTAAGAGCAGACAATGAGCCTCTGGCAGCAGTGAGGTGTGCAGACAAAAGGCCCTTGAGAAGTTTACTGCTGCATGCTGCATAATAGTTGAAATCTGTGAGTGTTTTTCAAGGTTAGGCACAAATAAAGCAAAATTTCTTTATTAAGGTTCCAAATTACTCATCTTCTCCTACCTTTCAGTCCATTGTCAGGCTCTGAGTACTGTAACTGACCTTTGATAAACAGTCATTTCACCACAGTGATGAGACTACATAAAAACTAGTCTGCACAATATAATGCAGATTAACTGAGGGACATTCCAGCTCTTCTTAAAAATAAGCCAGAATGACACCAGAGAATTTGCTCATAATTTAGCTCATTGCATGTGCACATATTCTTTGTGCATGAAATTTCTTTCCAATGAGATAATTTAAACAATGAAGAAATGAGATACATCTATCAAGAAATTCTATATTTCCTTCAAAGGAGAGTCGAGTTAATATCTTGTTGCAGGTGTGAAAGAACTGATGATTCAGTGTTCATCTGCTTCACTTGTAATGAGGCTGAGCACCGATGTTTAAAATACAGGAAAAAAACCCTGCAAATGTGAAGTTGTTACAGGTTGTGTCATGAACAAGCTTCACCCTTCAGACTGAAGCTGGTGAGTAAGCTGGGAGTGTAAAGCTTGCACAGTTATCTAAGGATAAAACCAAGTATCTGTTTTGATCAAGAAATCTTTCATCAATAGTTTGTCTAACCTCAGAGATCATTAAAAATATCTGTAAGATACGAATACAAATAGCATATTTTGTGGCATGAAAGATCAAACGGAGTGATGGTGTCATGCTGAAGGTAGTCTGAAATATTGACAAGAGATCTTGCTGAATTAATTAGGCTATAAAGTTTCATAAGCAAAGAGGTTTTAAAGGTGTGGTATTATTTAGTATTTATATGAAAAATTATCAGTATCAGTTTGCAAAGGCATTTTAGCACACTAGTAAAAAAAGAAACAGGAATAAGATGAAAAGATTACCAGAAGTAGTACTAGCACATTTTGTTGTGTTGCCCTATTCAGTTTCTGTCATTATAGATGCTCCCAATTTATCTTGTTCTCATTTTACAGGAAAAAAATCATAAAAGGCACTAGAGATGAAATGATCAGTATTAACGTCAAGTCATTTTAAACAAGAATGCAGAGTCCTTGGGCCAGAGCTCTATCAGTTCAAGGCAATCTTTAAACCAGCTTTGTCTCTCCTCCCTCTGTTCTCAATTTGTGTGTCTTGATGCCCATTCACAATGAAGTCTCTAAACTACATCACAAAAGGCAGTTGTCTTTTCAGAGGAGAAGCTGTAAAATTGAACCAGAATATCAGACATTATTACTGAAATGACAAAATCCAAAAGTCCATGAACATAAAACCTGCACTTGAGGATGCAGATAATTGATTCACCTAAACAAAATACTAAAGTCTGTAAATAGCATTGTAAAAGGCCAAAGTACTGCAGGAAACAAATTTTTAAATTCTATTTTTAATTTCAGAACTCTTACACTGTGCTTGATGAGGAGGAAAAACATTTTTAATATCTAAATGGTTTTATATTCCAAATATCTGAGCTACAACACCCAATAGTTTCAGTAGAATCTGGTGGTGCTCAAGACCACTGAAAAATCTATTAATATGAACATTATCAATATTATTTACATTGATATGAATGTATTAGTTATACTATCTATATACATTGTCATGAGTATTTCTGACTGCACTATTGTACTATCAGAAAATCATTTATTAAAGAGGCAGTATGAAAGTAAAACTATTCTGACAATGCATATACTAACTAGAATTCTCTGGTGTGTTCTTGAACAAACATGAACAGTAAAATAAAATAAAATAAAATAAACAAAATAGAATAATAAATAAAACAATTAGAAAAGCTTTATTGGTAGCATCCTGTCTTGTTTTTTTTAAATGATTTTAGTGAAATACAAAGTGCATATTGATTCAATCTTTTTTTTCTTACTTAGGGTAACAGAACAATTAAATGACATGAAAGAAAATATCAAGGAAAACAAAAATACCACTTCAATTTCTTTACATCATATTAGGAAAATCAAGTAACTAGCTTGTGGGTAGTCAGTGTAACCAGTGTGCTGCTCATTTCTGAAGCTGCTTCCTCTGCTAACAATAAGCCCCAGAAAACATTACATTAAAGGCAATTGCAATTTCTGAGGCACACAGTACAATTTATTTAGGCAGTCAAATTTACGCAGTTTAACAGATTCCTCGATTCTTGTCTTGCTTTTTCATTAAGCCCTTTAAACTGGACTTCTTGTCAATAAATAAAACTATTGACGTTAAAAGGTCACATCTCTGACCTTTCACATGTTTCTCCTTCGCTGTATCTATATACACTGTATACTTTACCTCGAGAAGAGATTCTTTTATTTAAGAGAGCTTAAACTGTTCAAATTTGTAATGTACTGGGGATTTTGGAATATCTAGAGGGCTTAGTGGATAAAGAACTGACCTTTCATCTCTGAACTCAGTCCCCATCCAACCTAAGATAAGTGGAAGAGTTTTGTGTCAGCTGCCCATGTGATAAAACTAGCTTTCCCTTGTATCATTCAACACAATTTGGCATGACTGGCAGTTTTTTTCTCTCAAGAGAAGCACATTGAATATGGAAAATGAATTGCTTCTGTCTCTTGAGAGGGTGGTCCTCCAGGTTAGGCTTTGAAGTTATAAATGGGAAGTGCTGGCAAGCTCGTATTATTTTGGTTGCTAGCTCCACATCAAATGTATGGATAAACAGTGGGTCACAATTTTAAATCAGTGATAGGAGATGATTTACAAACACAAATATGTAACCACTTATGCAACTTTTCCTCACCAAAATGGAAACTATGCAATGTAGTCCAAAGTTGATACAAGTAATTCAATGGGCTATGCTTGCTTCTATAGGTAGTAAATTTTGACACATATCACAAGAGGATATGTTTACGTGTTTTCCCCCAGGGAAAAAACTTCTCCAAACTTCCAAAGTACAACTCCCTTATTTCCTCTACAAAAGCCTCCACAGCAGCCAAAGCACCAGTGGGAGGGTTGGGGGAGCCCACTTCTGCCCGAACTAGAGCAGCTTCTGAGCAAGTGGCTCGGGGGGCTGCTCTCCCCAAAGCTGCAGAGCTGCTCTCTTCTCACCAGCTGAGCGACACAGTGGGGAGCGCTCATCGACAAGCAGACCATTAGACCCAGTAATCAAAGACAGGTCCCTTGCAGGGCACAGTGGTGCCCAAACCACAGTGCTGGGTCTCTGCTTTCTGCTGGATGTGATGCTTTTCCACTGGGAATAATTTTTAAAAAGAAGTTTTGATTTGTTTTGATTAGAATGATGTACTGAGTCTTTGTGACAAACTTTAAAAAGAAACGAACAACCTGAAATGTGAATTCAGTTAATTTCGTTACTGAAACTCAGAACCTGCAATCAGTTAACATGCACCCAGTAATTAACTGGATTTTTTCTGTCTAGTGAATGTATTAATTATCTGCAATATAACATAATGCTCCCTCCCTCTTCTCTTGCAGTCCTTGGAACTAAGTTTGTTTCATCTGATACTTTTTATGACTCTTTAGAAATGTAAAACCTTTTTTTCAAATAGCAGTAGAAAACTGCTCTGCAAGAATTTCTGGAGACAAGATATTTTTATACAAGAGTATATAAAATACTTTTATATAAAAGGCATTTATAAATGCCTTAGTGGCATTCATTGATTAATTTTATTATTATGATTTATCTATACATCACACAGATGGAATTTTTCAGAAAAGCTGTAAATTGCAATTTGAAACCATGTTCCCCTATTCCATGTCTCATGGCTCTGATCTCATGTTTAAAAATCAAGAGAATAAATTTCCTTTAAAGATAGTGACATCTTTGGAATGTTAATAATACAAAACTTTCAAAAGGTAAAATTATTTCTTAGGTGAACTAGCAAAGACTCAGTCCATTTTGCACCTTTGTGCTAGAGAATGGCTGGGTTTAAATTACAGCAGCTTCAGTCTTTGCTTTTCAATCCCTTAATCCTTAAGGAGCAGAGGTTTCGGTTCAAGACAACTTCACACAGAACATAAGAAAAGATTCTGTGAGCCTACCTCAAGTATGATGATCATTTTTTCAGCTGTAATCTTTCACTTGCATCCCATAGCAAAAAAAAAATCTGAGGAAAACCAGTGTCAAATAATTAATGCATTTTCGGTGAAAGGCTCCTTTCCACTATGGTTTAATACATGTGCATGAAAAGCAGTAAATGCTTTCATGTGAGCCACTTGCAGATATTCGTACCTATGGTTTTCATCACTGTTTTACTGGTATTCCTTCATATTAGAGAGCCTTTGTGATATGCCTGAGCTTGAATGGAAAAGGAAGCTGGTCTGGGAGGTTTTACATCTGGTAGCCAACACCATTATTAAACAAGCTACGTCAGTTTTTAAAAAAGCTACATAGGTCGAATCAGGGCAATTACGTTCTGATCTAAGTCGCATACATTTGTCAATTATTTCCAGGTGTTCTTGGGACAACATATTTTCCTTATCTGTAATTAATATTTTGATTATTAATAGGGCTGCAGTGAAATGTCAGGGGTCTCTCTGCTTGTCTTGATTTCATAAAAAATGCAGTCATGACAGTAATCATTTGACAATACTTAGGTTTTAAAGCATTATGTTATTTTGTTTTACAGCTATTATTTAAAGTATAGTTTGCAGGTAACTATGCACATTACATTGCTTTGTGTGTCTCTCTCCCTTCAAACATACGTAGGTATGCATATCAGAGAACTGAAAAAACTCACTTGGAAATGAAAGGTAAATGGTTGGAGTGGACAACACAATAACAAAACAATTTTGGAATATAATAACAAAACAATAATGAAAACCTGTATTTAAATTTCTACCTATCATTTTGAATCTGATGTTATTTCTTAAACTATGCAAGATTACAGCTGGGCATTTTGAAAACTGTATAATTAGTCAGTGTATGAATAAGTATTCTTTGCTAATAGAAAACATTCAGACCAACCTCAAATGCTCAGAAGCCATTGCAGCTGGCACAAACAAGTCATAAAAATGTTATAAAAAAAAAAAGAAAGGGCAAAATGCCAAATTTTGAAAAATCACAAAGACAGACATTTATAGAGAAACCAAAATGACAAGACAGTTTTTGGTTTTTTTTGTTATGGTTTCCTCTGAATTTATAGGGGATACTCCATGACATGAGATTAGTAATTTTAGGTCAACATTTTCTTTTTTATCTTTCATAAGTTTATGCTAAGAAGTGCTGACAGCTCAGAATTAGAGAACTCCATTCACAGTCTCTTCTGTTTCAGCTGGCTAAAGTAATGCCTGACACTTTTTGAAGAATGCAAAATGTATGCAGCAACACAGAGTTAAAAATTTTATTTTTGATCTTCAAACATTGTTTGACCTTAATCAATGTCTTCCAACAAGCTTAATGTGACATAGCCCTGAAACAAAAACACAGAGCTCTCGGGTCCAGCTCCAGAATGAAAAAGCTGTGATTATTAGTCCTCTGTGTGATCTTTTCAGATTGCACTGATGAGATGAAGTTTAATCTCGTTTCTCTCCTCTCCAGTACCACAAACCACAGGCAGTTTAAGGCAGCCTGGAAATCTCTTACATCTGGAAGAGCAATAATTCATGGGATTTCACTTGACAGCCATGACAGGCAGCAGGGCAGCCAGAAACAACTGTCTCTTATGTTGTGCTATTTGCAAAAAGTCAGAAGAGGAGGAGCAGGCACAGGACCACATCCTTCTTTAGCATATGTTAGAGGAGGAAACCCTTTTATTTTCTGCCAGATGCTCCATGAATAGGTCCTAAATATTACATAGACAGTAGCTATCACTTCCAAACAAAATTCCTTGGTGTCTGCTAAGCTGCAAAGCATATGAAGGCCTATTGTCTGGCAAAGGGTCATGGTTAAATTTGCACAGATTTTTTTTTTATAGATATTTCAGATTCTACATTATGATTTATAGGCATTTGCACACCCTGCTGTGCATGAATATGATACCATCTTCTGGGCAGGATTATTTCATGAAATGTATATGGGATTTAGCTACAGTAACTTTTACTGGGCAGCTTAGAATGGCCGGCAAAGTACTAGAATTTACTGCAGCACAGCTTGTGCTGTCAGGCTCATGGCTGGTGTTTATGATTTCTGCAGAAGCAGAAATAAACAACTTCTCCTTAATGGCTCTCTTTATGTGTAGGCAGCAGTAGCTCTATCTGGTCTCACAACAGTAGCTGGTGCAGTGGTCTGTCCCATTTCATGTGGAACCAATGTCTGAAAATTTGCATTTCTGCTTTTCTGAGTTTTCAGTGGAAGCGACCAGGAATGAATAAATCAACTGCAAATGTCTGAATGAGTAGCATTCCATTCTACTGCTTTTTCAGGCTATAAATACATCTGGCTGAAATGGCCAGGTTTTGGAGTAAGAGCAAAATGATCAAATTTAATCTTAGTTTGTTTTAGAGTCTATACCCATGCCGTAAATACTCTGATATCAAGTGAGACCTACTTAAATTACTGTCCTAAGGAAGGAGGGCTGTTTTCTGAGTGTCTGTGGTAAAGGAGCTTAATCAACATTTTTATGGGAATTTACATGCATATTTAGGTAAAAGCTGAAAGTGGGTAAGTTTCATCAGGCTGCAAACAGATGAATTAAATATCAATTTAATTTGCTTATATCTGCATATATATAAAAAGCAAAATAGTCAGAATGTAATTGTCTAAGTAAGGTTTTTTGATGTAACAACTGTTTTTAAAGTTCAAAAGAATGTCGACACACACACTGTATATATAAGCAGGCAGAAAATACTTTTTTTAAAAAGAAATGAGACAACTACTCTATGCCAAAGAAAAACAATTCCTTTGCCAAACTACACATTGTTAACTTAAAATGTGTTCCATGTGGAAGTAGGAAGACTGATCTGATGGAAAGGCTAGTGATTTAAAGTCAGCTGGCTCTGTGCCTGTCAA
Organism: Eopsaltria australis; assembly: GCA_034509425.1. NCBI lineage: Eukaryota > Metazoa > Chordata > Aves > Passeriformes > Petroicidae > Eopsaltria > Eopsaltria australis. The sequence continues at coordinate 1,132,492 of JAVTVJ010000061.1, read as the reverse complement.
CTGCACATTCTGGCTTCCAGTTTTACAGCTAGAATTGGAAATATTTAGTTTCTTTTTTCTTTTTTTTTCTTAGGGAGGGGGAGGACATAATTCTTTTTCCTTTTCTAGTGATGCAATGAATTTACCAATAAACTTGCCTATATAATCATCCAGACTTTAAATAAAGCCAATGTAATTTTGAATCACTTGTCCAAATCTCAGTCTGTATTTTAAAGACTTTGTTTTATATTAGACTCATTTTCCAAAGTGAATTTAACACTGCTTTTGTACACTCATCACAGTTTTTCTAGGAAGAAATTGTATTACCCTATCTTTTTAGTATGGAAAAAGTATAAAGACAAGTTTACATTCTGAGGGAAGCACAATACCTTACAGGTTACTGTATTTCACCTTTCATTCCATCAGTATTACCTGTGTTGATCAAACCTTTAATTTTTGCCGCCCTTTCCTGCACATAAGGCATGCAGTCCTGTCTCTGTATGTGGCCTAAAGGATATTGCAAACACAAAATGTTCAGGTAGACAGAAAGGAAACAGCTTACACTACTGCACCTGGTGATATCTTAAAAAAGAGGCTATCACTCCACGGTATTTTCTGCAGGACTCTCAAAACTTCTTTTGTTATTCACATTAAACTTACATCCATCATCCTGTTTTAGTACATATTTTCCAGCACATGCTGCATGGTAATTACGGATACAGAAGGTTCTATTCATTGTGGAGTTTTTTTAACATTCTTTAGATACACTGTGCACTATGAGGTTGAATTTTGATTACTATACTAGATTTCTGCACACAAAACACATTTAAAGCACATTTGCTTCTCTTTTTAGTTTTAAAATATTCCTGAAACATCTAGCAAGTCTCAGGATACTTAAATGGCAGAATTTCAGACACAATTCAGCCAGAGCTGTTTACTGCAAATATGATTGTAGAATGCCTCCTCTTTTCTCCTTTTTGCTAGAATACCCACATTTTATTTATGATTTTGGATTTTATTTCACAGCATTCCAGTTTAGTTTAGCACGATGTATTTAATAACCATGTCTACTGTCTTAATTACCCTATAAAGCAGGGTTCCATTGGCATTTGACCCTCCACAGCATTCCAGAGAAACTGCAGGACCATGATAATTACCAACTGCCTGTGAGAAAATTAAACAAAAAAGGCCTAACTTTTAAACCACCATTTTAAACGACCTATTACATCTCAGGAATAAATCATTGATGAAATAGCCTGCTTAACAGGAAAATAGCTATTCCATAGCAAAGAATTTCCCCTTGCATGATCATGAAGAGAATATTAAGTATTCTTCAGCTCAAAAGGTTAGGTTTTATGTCTGTCCAATGCCTTTTAATGACACATTTTTGTGTAATTTTACTGTAATCAAAGCCTTTTCCTATGTAGGTTGTAGACTATGACTATTTTGTCAGTCTTAAACATTTTAGTAGTCAAAGAATAGAAAATCTATTTAAACATATACCAAGAAAATTAAACATGTACCAAGAAAAAAGTGTTTATAAATCACCATTAAAAGAACCTGCATTAATGTGGCTTGATTTCCTTTTATTAACATAGCCATTTGCTGTATATTTTTCAAAAAAGTGTTCATCGATTTAAACTCATAGTAGTACACTCTATTAATTGATAACACAGTTTTAAAAAGCTAATAAATTTTGAAAATCTAAATCATAGTTTGATTTATTTGATCACTCTCTCTTTTTCTGTATCCAATGGCAATTACTATACCATCCTATGCTCCATTTCTTATTGCTATGCTTAACAAGAATTCTATTTCATCTATCTTTTTCTAAATGTCAGTTTGTATTTTTTCTAAATAATTAATCTAGGTTGAACATTGACACTAATTTCCAGATCAGATTAGGCTCACAGTGTAAAGTTAGGAACATAATCCGAAAAAAACAAAGGTTGTTTATAAAATGATACCATTAAAAGTATTATTTGTTCATTTTTACATGTAAGACATAGGATATAAATCAAGGGAATATGCATCACTTTTAAAATTATTTCCAGAACATTTTCTAACCCTCCTTAAAACATTTCACTTGAAAGCATCTCTGTTTTCAACAGAAGCAACTAGAAATGTAATGAACAAAGAGTTTATGGAAGAGCCAAGCCACAAATGAAACTTGAATAGTTTCAGAAAGGGAGTTTGAAAATAATTCTGTGTTCAATCAGAAATAACACAACCCTTCTACTCTGTGCCTTATAGCGTAAAAAAAAAAAAAAAAAAAAAAAAAAAAGGCTTGTGACATCTATCAGCATGGTTTAAGGCCTCTGGCCACGACTTTTATTTAAATTCCAGTTTAATTTATAATCCAAAGCAGAGATTAAATGCATAGCAGGCAACTGAATCCTAGTGGTATATTACAAACTTCTGGGCTTGATGATCCCAGTGCAGTTGTTCCCAGCCCAAATTTGACACTGCTATACCATTGTTCCCATACTACTGTCTACTGAAGTACCACCTGTGTAATCACTTAGACTGGAGCCGGAGTTACTATTGCAGCCTGGGAATTTCTGGAATAACATGTAGTTTAAAATCACAGGAAAATAAGAACAGCCATAATGGTTCAAACCAAAGGTCTAGCTAGTCTCATATTGTGTCTCTGACAACGTCCTGTACCAGATGTCAGGGGGAGAGGATAAGAACCAGGCAAGCGTGTAATACTGTTTCCCATATTCATCTGGCCTTTAGCTGTAATTCAGACTTCTTGAATGAGATTCTTTTGTATTTATGTTTTTTCTCAATAAACTGGAACACATGACATTTTTAAACATCCACAGTATATAGCAATGAGTTCCACAGCTTAGCTACATGTTGTATAAACCTCTTGTTTATTTTGAACTTTCCAGCTGCTTTTTTCATCTGGTAGCCCACATGCTTGTACAGAAAAGTACAGGGGATCAATACTTCCCTATGTGCATTCTCCAGGATGGTTAGAGATTTTGTGGACACTCGTCAGCTGCTCCCTTAACTTTTTGTTATGTTATTTTTTCATTACTTCTTTTCTTTCTCTTTTCTTCTTTTTCCTTTCTCCTTTCCTTTCTCCTTTCCTTTCCTTTCCTTTCCTTTCCTTTCCTTTCCTTTCCTTTCCTTTCCTTTCCTTTCCTTTCCTTTCCTTTCCTTTTCTTTCCTTTTCTTTTCTTTCCTTTCCTTTTCTTTCCTTTCCTTTTCCTTTCCTTTTCCTTTCCTTTTCTTTTCTCTTTTTCTTTTCTTTTCTTTTCTTTTCTTTTCTTTTCTTTTCTTTTCTTTTCTTTTCTTTTCTTTTCTTTTCTTTTCTTTTCTTTTCCCTTTCCTTTCCTTTTCCCTTTCCTTTCCTTTCCTTTCCTTTCCTTTCCTTTCCTTTCCTTTCCTTTCCTTTCCTTTCCTTTCCTTTCCTTTCCTTTCCTTCCCTTCCTTCCCTTCCCTTCCCTTCCCTTTCCTTCCCTTCCCTTCCCTTCCCTTCCCTTCCCTTCCCTTCCCTTCCCTTTCCCTTCCTTTCCCGAAACCTTCCTGAAACCTTCCTGAAACCTTACCTTCCTGAAACCTTCCCTTCCCAAAACCTTCCCGAAACCTTCCCTTCCCTTCCCGAAACCTTCCCTTCCCGAAACCTTTTCCCTTTCCTCTCTTTCTTCTCTTCTCTTCTCTTCTCTTCTCTTCTCTTCTCTTCTCTTCTCTTCTCTTCTCTTCTCTTCTCTTCTCTTCTCTTCTCTTCTCTTCTCTTCTCTTCTCTTCTCTTCTCTTCTCTTCTCTTCTCTTCTTTTCTCTCTTCTCGTTATTTATCTTTTCCTAATTATTTGTCTTTCCCCTAATGACGTACCCTGACTTACTGAATAATTTTCAATGTATGGAAGCATTTCCATACCTCTGATCACCTTCATTTTTCATCTCTGTCCTCTTTTTTTTTGCAGTTAAGTAGCATGCTTTTTAGATCGAAGAACCAGAAATGCCTACTTTCTTGTTTAAAGTTTCATATAGGAATTAAATTTAATTATATGCCATACGATGCTGCCTACAGGAATGCGTACAAGAATCCAAATTCATAGTAATTTTGGTTTCTCTGACACTGAAAATCAGTGGTAGGTTCAATCCCTAGAAGAGGCTAATAGCCACATCATTTGAGTATTTGCCAAGTACTAAGTAGCTTAGTCTTTTTGGAGCCTAAATTCTCATGCTGTAATTAAGAGCCGTAAGGCACTCTAACTGAGCATCTGGCACACACCAATCGCCTGTACATTTCTAGTATAAAACCTTGTCACAAAATTCTTCACAGCCAATACTTCACTCCATTATCCAGAGCATAAGCTTGGTCTGCAACTCAGCTTCACAAGTATGTGTTTCATCCAAGTCTCTATACCCAGATGTTGTTGAGGAGAACTGTACCTTGCAGGGACTCTTGGCTCCATCTTTTGAAATCAAAAGTCATCTGAGATGGCACAAATCCCTTCACCTCAGGTGTTGTATGAAGCAGATTCTTTGCTCAGTTGTGGAGTAGTACAGCTGTCATTATCATTCTTACATAGGGATAAGCACTAATAATCTCCCTTTGAACTGGGTGCTGAAGAGCAGGAGTTGAATTCACATGATCAAGTCCCAAGATTGCCACGTGAAGAGTTTCAAGAGCCAGGGACAATGCAGAAGTCTCTGACACTCCCCTTGGCTAGATACTGCTTGGAGAACCTAAGGAAAATAGTCTCAAAAGTACACCTAGTAGGGAAGCAATGCCTCTCTGTGGTTGCCTAGATGTTGTTGTAGGCCTCCAAATCTTGGATCCTGTTTCACATCAGATTTCTTCCTTCTCTAATTAAAATTAGGCTTTCTCTTGAAAACAGAAAACTCCATTTAGCCCTGTCAAAGTGCAAATGATTCCCAGTCCAGTTATCTAGGCTTTATCTTATTTTTCGTGTGCCTGGAAATGGTTTCCTGAATTAGCTACTCCATCATCTTTCCAGGGACTGAGGTGAAGTTCCTATGCAGTAGTTCCCTACGTCCTTCTTTTTATTCAGAAGTGACATCTCCTTGGACACTTCTCCTGATTGTCATGACTATTCAAAGATTATTGAGGGGCCTTGCAATGAAGTCATTCTGCTATCCAATGGTCCAGCAAAGGGCCACAAAGATGATGAAGCACCTCTCTAATGAAGAAAGTCTGAGAGAGCTGTTACTGTTCAGTCTGGAGAAGAGAAAGCTCAGGGGGATCCCATTTACGTATATAAATACCTGAATGGAATGTCAAAGAGGACAGGCAGTGTCCTCTTCTCAGTGGTGCCCAGTGACAGGACCAGAGGTAATGGGAACAGACAGGAAGTATCCTCTGGACATCAGGAAACACTTTTTCACAGTGAGGGTTACTGAGCACTGGCACAGGTTCTCAGGGAGGTTGTGGAGTCTTCATCCTTGGAGATATTGAACAGTGGTATGGGCATGGTTCTTGGCAACCAGCTCCAGGTGGCCCTGCAGGAAAAGAGGTATTGGACCATTGACCTCCAGAGGTCCCTTTCAGCCTCAAACATTTTGTGATACTATAACTTTAACAAGCAGATCCTGATGACCTCAGCTGCACCTAAGTTAACTTGTCCCACACAGGCTAATTTTAGGAAAGATTTATTATCAAAAAAAGAACAGATAAACACCAGGGGTTCAAAACACAAAGCCTTGATTTCCTCTATTCTGTGATGACTTTGAGTCATATAATCAGGGCAGTAATAACGGCTAGCAGTGGTAAGGGCCAAATAAAGAATCCAGTTAAATAAAGAGTGAGTTCCAGAAGTTTAATTTGAATTTTGCATACAAAATAAAAGTGGACGTTTTCAAACTTTTGATTGGATGAACCTGCAAGTTGCTTGATTTTACTGGAAATAAAAGCTAAGTCAGCAAAGGAAGAAGCAACAGAGAAAAAAACCAGACTGATATAATCTTTGATGATCTTGTACAAGAAGAAGTTTAGAATCTAAAAGTCTTCCTCTTCAAGGTGAAGCATGCATCCTTCATGTTCCCAACAAGTTCCAGTACTATAGCTGTGGCATAAGGTGGAGTAGATCTTTTGCTTAAAATTAAACAACACACACACAAATCCTCAAAACCAAAACCCAAAAGAAAATCCATACCAAACTGGACCAGCTACACTAGCAGCAAAATAACAAGGTAAGTGGAGTAATCATTCAGCTATAGCTGAAGCTAAATGCTGCATCAGTTTACTGCCTATCAAGAATAATTCATGTAAGCCACATACTGCATGGTCACTTATCTGGGATTCAGGCTTATATCTTTCTACTTTTTGATCTGAGGAAAGAACTTGAACACAGGCTTCCCTTCTCAAGATTGAAGAGTATTCAATATTGAAGAGTATAGTTTTTTTGCTATAACCATCCCACTGTATAATCTATTTTAAATTTGCTTGTAGACAGGAAGGGAGAATTGGAGCAAGACGTTCCATGTCTTTACACCTAGGCCACTTGGAAAGGGTGCGAGTATTCCTGTGAACATAAATACATGTCTTAATTTTTTTTTACACCGTTTTCCATTAGAAATCCTAATTTTAGCATTCCAGAGTCTTTCTGAATGCCAGTCCCTGTGAGTCCTACATCACCACAGGAGTCCCAACTGCTTTCTGCACCAGAAAACAGTCTTGCCTTCTACATATATTTTCAGATGCTGACTTAGAATGTATTTTTATGGACAAGACTTTGCAGTTCCAGGATTGTTTCCTTCTTCTGAGAACAAAGAAATTTATCTTCATCATAGTGGTTTGGTGCACTGAGCCCATCTAAATGACTACTAGCTTGCCAGAGCTCATTGACAACTTTGCACTTAGGTGTTACATGCATTCAGTGCTACGTTCTGCCTGGTCAGTTTAGTCTGTACTTGTAAGCAGAGAAATTATTAAAAAGGGCTATGACTATTTAACCCTATCAGTCCTTTAAAACAATTCAAGCAACTAGTTTTAGCCAAACTTTAAAAGAAATATTTCCCTCCTATTGCTTCTCATACGATGTAAGTTAATTTCTCTGTTATACTCCCAGAGATCTCTGTTGACCAGATGTTAGCAAACATGGTGTGGCTGCAGAAAGCATATCAGGAAGTCAAAGAGACCAAAATTCTTGTTTTTCCACAAATTTACTTGCTGATATAGAAAGACCTCTTCTTCAGGGTACCAGGTTTTATATACCTGTCCATTATGAACTGCTTTACAACAACTTTTTAAATTTTAGTTTCATCTTTTGATGTTTATATTAAAGAAAAGGACTGTCAGGAGACAGACTTACACAGAATAAACTGGTTTGTCACACCTCTGAAACAATAATTGTCTGAAGCTGGTTTTCAAGCAAACACCATGTAATTAGGAGACACACCTGCTCAGGACTTGAGCCATGCCTATTATTTTACATCCAAACTACAGCAAAGAGTACCAGGACTTCTAGTTCAAAATGTTAGTGTAATATTCCTGAAGGAAACCACAGATTTTATTCTCCTACATGCAGGACAAACTTAAATACATTTTTTTTGTGTTCAAGATGCTCTTCTAGTTAGCCGTAAGTGATTCATAACAGCTTATTTAAAACAAAGCATTATTTATTTGGTCAAAGCAGCATGACAAGCATAGCAATAGGATGAAGTAGGAACAGCCATATGCCCTTACTATTTGACCATATTTATTTTACTGTTGACAAGTTCCACTCAGCTGACACAATTCATACGTGAGGGTTATTGCCAGCCTTTGTAGAACCAAATGCATGTGTTTTCTTCAGCTGCTGATACTTACACCATTTTTTTAGAAACTTTATTAGATTACTGTCCCCTTTGATCTCAGATTTGGGCTGGGAAGATGAAACATTGTTAAGCTTGTCTGACTTCTCTTAATAGCCAGGTATAGGGAATACAGGCAGAGTTTCCAGGTTCTCTATTGCTTCTATGAGGCTTCTTCATAATCTGTTTAATAATTTATTTTCTTCAGCATTGTTTGCCTTCTTCAAACATTCCCAAAAACTTTTCTTGGAGCTACCCACCCAGACAGGATAAGCTCAATGAAATTAACTCCAGGGCAAGTGTTGGTATTCATAAAAAACAATGCAGATGTCTCATGCTCTTCAGCACCCAATGAGTATTACTGATAAGATTCTCCAGTGGCTCAAAGAGGTAAAGATGCATTGCTATCAAAGTTGTTTCCATTTATAAGATCAGTTAATTTTGCACAGCACAATGTGGTGGAGAAAACAGCAGTGTTGGCACCAGAGCCTATGGAGCAGGCTATATTGTATATGAGCAAGAGATGGAGGTCTTTGATAAGAGATGATGTAGGGGGGTGGCTTTAATGCTCCAATTCATTTTCTGTGTGAGAGGGAGGGATGGTCTATTGAAAGTTTCATTTTAGGCCAGTTAACTAATACTGCCCCTTACTGATTCTTCAGCCATGCTCAATTAGAGAGGATCCTTTGTCCTGACACCAGTCAGGATTACTCCAATTCATCAACTTTACCCTGAAGAGTGCTTTTATACCAGCTAGACCTCTTAGCTCTAGCTGTGAAATGCCTAGTCACAAGGTTGCCAGTAGATAATTTTCCCTGTCCCTGTAAATAGTAGGCTACTAGAGATACACATCCAAAACTAATAATAGGCAATCTAAATATGTAGCAAGTGTTGCATATTTGGAAATTAATTTAGAGTAGCTGTTAGCAAATGTATTAAAATGTACCAGGAGTGCAGAAATACATCAAATAGCTAGGGAAGATTTTTTAAAGACATTAACAACTTCAATGCAAGAAGTAGTTGAGCTTGTCACATGAGAGAGCTGCTATACCCTCAAAATAGCTTTACAACAGTTTGGACAAAGGCTCTGAAAAAAAACCCTCATTGGCTTCAGGAACAAGTAACCACAGACAATGCAGTATATCAGTTGTTGCAGCTGAAAAAAAGCCAGGCTTTGCCAACACAGCTTGTAAACTACAGAAGGTCAAATCCCAGTGATTCAAAACATTTGCATACACTGCTATGAAAACCAAATGTTTTCCCTTTAATTCAAATGAACATGAAAATTAAACTAACAATAAAAATTGAAATGAAAATTCTGGCGAGCATGTTGACATGCAGAAAAGAATAAGGTTTCTCTGCAGCATTAATTAAAGTGTGAGTCACAGTAGAGAGGATCTCGTTGCAACCATTTGTAACTAGTGGTGATGTGCTAGACTTCAGTTAGATCAATGAGTATTGTCAAGATTTTAGCTGTCTTTCATGATTATAGTAGAGGAAACTGTTGATCACCAGTTATAACCTGGTACACAAAAGGCCAGAAGCAATCCAAATAGTTCACATGTAACACTTAGTATGGCTGATTTTTTTCTACTGAAAAATACGTCAATACAATTTTCACAGGTTGAATCAGCCCTGCTAGGGAATAGCATGTAAAAATTCTAAATTTTAATGTTTTGATTTACTTAAAGACATTTAAATATGAGATATTTTATTGTATTATATTTTTCTTTACAAAATCGTCTGATATGGACAGAAAACCAGAAATAAAAGCACTTCAAAACTTCTGGGAATAGACTAACCATGATATGTAGAAAATGTGTTATATTGCCTAACTAAAAGTTTGAGAGCAGAAAAAAATGGTTATAGCATTTTTATTTTCAGGAAAGGACCAAATTTCATGATAAATTGGAACTAATAATGTTCAGTAGTGTGAGCTTGCAGCCCAGAAAGGCAACCATACCGTGGTCTGCATCAAAAGCAGCACGACCAGTAGGTCAGGGAAAGTGATTCTGCCCCACAGCTCTGCTCTCATGAGACTCCACCTGGAGAGCTGCATCCAGCTCTGGGGACTTTAGCACCAGAGCACATGGACCTTTTGGAGTGAATCCTCCCAGAGGAGGGCCATGAAAATGACCAGAGGACTGGAGCGCTTCTCAGATGAAGACAGACTTAGAGAGTTGAGGCTGTTCACCCTGAAGAGAAGGCTACAGGAAGACCTTAAGAATGCCTTCTAGTACCTAAAGGGGGCTACAAAAGAGCCAGAGAGGGATTTTTGGCAAGGCAATGTTGTGATAAGACAAGGAACAACAATTTAACTTAGATTAGGTATAGATTAGATACAGAAATTCTATACTGTGAGGGTGGTGAGGCACTGAAACAGGTAGCCCAGAGAAGTTGTGGATGCCTCATCCTTGGAAGTGTTCAAAGCCAAGCTGGATTGGGGTCTGAGCAACCAGGTTTAGTGGATGGAATCCCTGCCCACGGCAGGGGAGTTGGAACAAGTTGATCTCTAAGGTCCATTCCAACCCAAACCATTCTGTGATTCTATGAAGTAATGAATATCAACTAAAGGATAAAGATTTTTTTCTAAAATTCAAAATTGTTTTTACTGAAGTCAGTGTGGCCTTTGTATTCATTTAGGTAGAAGCACAAAATACTTGACAGCACAGGAGTAAATACTACAAAAAACCATAACCCAAACCAAAACTAAGAGAAAAATAAATTCAAATTTAAGTTCTCAAATAATTCAAGTTCTGGACATTGTTTAAGAAATTATATATATTATATGTAGTTATACTGTTTAGTAAGATTCTTTTCAAAGTATTGTTTCTACCCACTGCAGATAAATACAACCAGCAAAGCTATTTAAGAAAAAGGTGTGACTGAACAGAAAAATGTGTGCTAGCTGGAACAGTGACTTTGGGGACATGTGGCTCTCGCTACCTGCTGTAGGCTGATTAGTATTCAATGACCATGATGATCACAGTCCCAGTGTTGTAAACTTCAATTCCACTTTTCTAGCAAGGATTGATTAAAATGTTTTCAATGTCTTTGGCAAATTTTGAATTTCAGTGGACAAATAAGTGGATTTTTGGTGGATTTTGGTATACAAAACCATAGTCCCTTTATTCCGTGGCAATGTAAAGAGAAATTATTTAAGTCACATCTTTCACCTCCATTTCAAATTTTGTCTGGCACCAGAACTATCTATGCACAGCTCAAGCAAAAAAATAAAGAATGCACCTCACCTTTCAAGAATTTCTGTTTTTCACTGCCAGCTCCCTCCCCTGCCATATTTTTGTCACGACTCATTCAGAGTGGCTTTCCTGTGAGCTGCAGGTGGAGGAAAGTCAGAATTAGGTTGCAGACATATAGACTCACACATGTATCTCTACAAAAGTCTCTGTATTTATGAAAAGTTTGGGAAAAATCCAATCACTGGTGTCAGTGAGTCAATTAACCTTCAAATCCCGTATTTCTTAGGCATTCAGGTGCTGGTATGTATTGCCTCCTACATACTGCATTAGTAACAAAGACAATTCTTCTCTGATACTCTATATGTCTCTTCTACCTCAAAACAAACAATTTAAAATAATTAAAGAAAAAAGACAGAAATTCAATTATCCTGTGTGGCATACATTTTAGATGTTGGCATTTGAGTGTGTTTTACTTAATTTACTTTAACAACAAACCAAGATCCTAGGAAAAACCAGAATTTTGCACATAGTGCTCTGGAAACCTGAATGCTTCTAATGTACTAGATATTATTTCTGACCTGAAGAGAATTTTCTGAGTGTCATTACTGTGTCTGCCTTCTCAGCAATCATAGAGGCTCACATCTATCATTTCCTTTGTTCAGTGAGAGACAGACTTCTTGCCATGAGAAAAAAAATAAAGGGAAAGACTGGAAATATTTACTGTGATGCAATGGAAAAACATTAAAGATCCAGTCAAAATACTCCCTGCAATTTATATTTTAGAGAGTTACATAAAAATTGGCAGTTATATATATACATCTATATGAATTATACTGATGAAATTAATATCTTATGTTAAAGGTATCCACTGTTAAAATAATTTTGTAATATAATCTATTCTGTGTTATCTTTTTATCTATCATTAAAAAATCAATGTACTTTTAAAATAACTTGATGAAGTACGTAAGATGATAGCAAAATCTAGTGTTTTCATTTACACTCATCCCTTTCTACAGTTATTCAAATTAATAATCTTAAATGGAATGTATAGAAATTGTTTTTCAGGCCCTTTTAGTTGTGCTTTTAGTGTATTACTGATTTTTTAAAATCAGATTTTCTCTGGAACCAGCCCTATTCTTTTAAAATGCCTTATCACACTGCATGTATGCAAGAGGCATCTACGTTCTTCAAAAGAGACATTCCATTAGAAAATTTGACTTAAAGATTTTTGTCCTAACTGAAAATTCTGTAATGAACTGGCATTGGCGAAAAATGCTCACTGCATTTTTATTCTTATAATGCATTTTCCAGCACTTGGGACAGTTGTCTTGCACTTTTTTGCTGCACTTGTTGAGCAGTGATGCCATTCTCAGGTGTCACACTGCAGGGAAGCGAGTCACTTACATGCAGGCATGACCCTTCTCAACCCTCAATTGAAGCAGATAACTTATATTAGTTATATGAATTTGAGACAAAAAGGGGTTTTATCTTCCTGGAGCATTTTCAGTGGGATTGAATAGCACTCTGGGACTCCACAACTGACTTTTTCACTTTCCAGATGCCTGTATATGCTCCTTCTTCCCACATATGGTTTGCTTATTTGGCTGGGTGATGCACACGCATAAACAGAGACTACTTTGGCCACTGGTTGCACTGAGGATGCAGCCCACCCTGGGATTTCAGACCGGTTGACCCTTAATTTTTTAGCACAGGAGATGGAGACTGTGTCCATCTTCCTTAATCTCTGCAGCATGAAAGGATTAGGCAAACTAAAGTACTACAGTGAGTATTACTCTAGGAATCTCTTCAGAATAGTATTAAAACAATTCAGAAATATTCTCAAAAAGTAAAGGAGTAACTTTATTTTACAACTTGTATAACTGCTGCTTAAAAGAGGAAGGAAGGTAAGTGCCAAATTATTTACCAAATAATACTAATTATGTAAAAATATTATCTTATTAATGGACACTTGTATCTATGCTTTAACAAGTCTTGTGAAGAATTCTATAAAACGGGAGCACATTTGCCCTGACTTTTTTCCCTAAAATCTTACTTTAGTGTCAGTTCCTTTAGTGTTCCTTTAGTGTCAGTGTCAGCTGCTATATATGCCTTTTCCTTTTTTAAATACTAAGTATCTCCAGGTAATTTTAAAAAATACAATTCTCCTTGTCCCACAAGTGCAAGCTACGTGGGTAGAATAACCATTGACATCCCCTGTCACAGCAGACCACATATCATTCCTAAAATTATTCTTTCTCAGGCTTTTTTCCAGTTAAAATCTCTACTGTGACACAGGTGAGAAACCACAGCTACTGGGTATATATTGCCAACTGCCTCATTTTTTTTTTCTTTTTCAAATACTAATAAAATACAGGAATGAAGGGGACTTTCCTTCCCTCATTAAAACATAATTTCTGTAAAAGCAATTAATTAAACACATTTTTAACACGTTCCCCCTTCTTTTCAGTTCCTCATGATCATCTCTCCTTTCTTGAAAAAAAACTAACACATCACTGAGATGAAGTGGATCAGTTCTGAGTTGCGATAAAACTGCGTGCTGCTGTCTGAATTGATATAGTTCAGCCCTTTGAATCTTTAAGAGATGCACTGAGACTGGAATGAGATCATCTACCTGAAATTATCTATCCCGAGATTCAATGGCTGCAAAGAGTGGGTGAAAATCTTCATGAATACTTGCTTCAGGAAGTATGGTGAGCATGACTGAAAAAGCAGCCATGGCTCTTCAGTGTGATGTGTAGATCCATTACAACCTACAGGAACAGCCACTGGTAGTAGCAAAAATCCAGGCAGGTTTATGTAACTAGGCTGCTCTACCAACAACATTTTCTACCAAGCAAAGGAATTGTCTCACAAACTAGCCCTTGTCTCTCTGTTTTTGTTCTCTGCCCTTTTCAGAACTTGCTGCTAAGCCAGAACCTGGTCTTTCCTTCTTTAAAGCTCATCGGTGACTTGAACAGTTTTGTGATGAACCAGATAACCTACAATGCAGCTAAACAGCAATCCTGCATCTCACATGTTAGTTTTAATGGTGCTATCCACTGCATTCCATTGTGTGGTTTGGCTCAAAAGGTGAAATGAGTCTGCTTTCCTGTAAAAATAAACTGGCAATGCTCAGTAATTCAGTAGCTGGTATTTGATAACTGGTATTTTTATTAAGTTCTGTGGCTCTCAACTCGAAAGCCCAGCCCTGGATGCAGTGCTTAGCAGTGCCACTTGTTTACATACAGTTTTACATCCCATTCACTTCCGGCTGATTCTTACAGCTTTAAGTGCACTGAGAGCAGCGAGAAGGACATGAAGTCAGTGTGTTTTCTGACCCATATAAGGCAGAGCTAGATGCTTTCAATGCTCTGTTAGGGTGAATACCTGGGGTGGAGCTTTAAGTCTGTCTTCTGATGCCAGATATTATGTTTTATATGTTATTTCATTTCTAGCGCCCTGTTTGTGCTCAGGACTGCATCATGATCTGGGTGCAGTACAGAGGAGATTCATCTGTCTTTTCCTACTCCTCGGTTCCCCAGCTCTCAGACTTCCTTTTCTCCTCAGCCATCAGGCAATGAAAATGCTCTGGCAGGGTACTTTAAATATATTATTGCTTCTGGGCTTTTTGCTGATTGGAAGGAGTTGCACAGTGAAAAGGTGCAGAGATGTTTGTGTGATAAATGGGAAAATATAGACTGGGATGCTTGGCAGGGCTGAAAAAATACTGTCATGAGCATTCAAGATGGAAGCGAAGGGAGGGGAGGGAGACAGGAGCTGTTGAAGTGAGTGGCAGCCACCTACAAACCTAATCCAAATAAAACCCCTCAGAGCAGAGGGACGTACCCCTCCAGTTTGCACCATCACAGAAGGATGAAAGAGAATAGCAGCCCTTGCTCAGGCTGTACGAGCCTCTGTCGCCGAGCCCCTCCTCAGTGGGAGCAGGCCCGGCAGGGGCCCGGGTCATCGCGCCGTCCCCTCGGCCCAGCGCCGCGGCTCCGGTTGGGGATAGGCAGGAGCAACACGCTGCAGCCTCAAAGGCTGGAGCAGCCAATGCACTTGTGCAAGGCCGCCGCAGAGCTCCAGGAGCCACCGAGGCTGCCCGAGGCACCGCGCCTCCCGGAGCTGCTGCCGAGCGGCGCGGCTCTGCATGCCAATGCCGCCCGCCGCTGAGATACACGGCCCAGCCCGGGCGAGGCAACCCGCCTGCCTGCCGCATTATTATGCATCCTCTTTAGGACTCCAGGGGAGGCACGGCGTTCGGTTGTACTTCCACTGGATGAAAACTGAAAATATCTGTAAATGATTAAAATGGTAGGAGAGAAACAATCATAAATATTCATCATCTATCACTACTGATTTATTTTCCTAATGCTGTTGTTACTCCCAGGACCAGATCTGCCTTGTTTTGGCTTCAGTAGCACATACATGGCACTAGAATTTAGAAATAATTATGTTTGTATAAATTTAAAACATCAAATAGTTAAAGGGCATTATAGGTATGACCTTCATGACATGCTGCCACATTTTTTATGGTATCTCCAAAATATAACAAGCAAAAGCACATGGTATTTAGAAGGTTCTGTACTTTTCAAACACACCTTTACAAGTAGTACTAAGGGAATATGATGCTTTAAGAATTAATGCAACAGCTTGACCTGTTCCAGAGCACGGCCTAATTATTATTTAAGTGCTATTTCAGCAAGGTAGGTACTTTTTTTTTGTTTGTTTTGTTTTGTTTTTGTTTTTGTTTTTTTGGTTTTGTTTTGGTTTTGGTTTTGTTTTTGCAAATGATAGGAGTTGCATTCATCACTCTTGCATATCCAGCATGATTTAATCTTAAATTATTTTTTTGGAACTCACAGAGCTTTATTTAAGAGTGAGATGAATAGAGATCTATTTAAGGTATATGAAATTCAAGAGAAAAACAGTGTAATATTGAAAAAAATCTGTTGTTCATCTAATATTACTTTTTTCTTTAAAAATCTCCTTTAGTTTGCAGTCAGATGTTCTTTTCAGGTCTGTTTTGATGTCATATTTTGCAGAGAAACTATTAATCTACAATCTGTATGGCAATAAGTAGGAAACAACTGCAGTTTTTCATACAACAAACCAAACACTGTCCTTCTATTTACTAAATACGAAAAGTTTTCTGAAACATAGGGGTTTTTTTTTTTTTTTTTTTTTTTTTTTTTTTTTTAATAGTTATGTGGCTCAGATCCAGCAAGCAAACCTGTTTTACTGATGGGGTCTCTACTTATCCAGTGTTTCTGTCATCAGCCTGACCTTGCAGCTTTCTACAGTGCCATTATACCCTGGGTGCTGGCTTATTTTCATACAGCAGCCCCCAACTACTTGATCCCACTTCATCTACTTCATGGACACAGACATTTGTTGGGCTTATTAGCTCAGCAGGAGCCTTATCATATTTTGTATCTGAGGCTGTTGGAGATGTCAAGAGATGGAAATGCTGTGTAGCTTTTTATCCTCCCTTCTTGCACTTTCTCTGAGAGCCCAACAGTGCATTTGGATTCAATGCTCTCCTGCCACTAGCTGCTGAGATCTCTTTAAATATGTCTAGCTTTGCCATCTGTACCAATAACACTGCAAAGGCTTAGCCATGATTAGGCTGTCAAGATTTATTAAGTTAAAAAGTATCAAAGTTTCTTGCTGCAACCCCAGACCTTTTAAGAGTCCACCTTCTTTAGAAGCCCTTCCCCCTCCTGACTAACACTACAGTCAATGTGCTTCGCTTGACCTTGACCAACATATGCACCCGGGGAACACTAATGAATTTGGGCCAATTCATCTTGGAACTCCAAATTTAATCAAGCTGACATGCCAGGGAAAGCAGACTGTAATTAACTCCTAGCATTTTAGGTAATCTGTAAATTTCATAAATTTAGCTCAATCTGTTTCTGTGGTATTAAGCATTTTTTTGTGGATTTGTTTAACAGACTATAATTGTTAAAATAATACAATAATATCAATTAAAAAGAAAATGTTGTATCATAGCATTAAATCCCTTTAAAAATTACTATTAGTCCAGGAGAATAGGATGTCACCAAACAATGTATACTTAGCAGCCTGCCTAGTAAAACCAAGTGAATCCAGTGTTATCATTTCTTTTTGAAAATGAGTCATCCACTCATTTCATGATGTGCATGTTATGAAAATGTACAATCAGTGAAAATAAAATAGAAAAAATCCCTCGCTCAGTGTTATCTTTCAATTGGTTTAATTTTGATGAAGAAGAGATAGGAGCATTAAAAACTAGCCCATAGGGCTCCTGTTTTGTTCTGCTTCATTTTATTATTATTTGTATAATGGTAGCACTCAGAGGTCCTGACTAGGATCAAGGTCCCACTGTGAAGTCCTGTATGAATGCAAGGTTCCAGCCCTGAGGGAAAAAACAGAGTAAAATATTGATTAAAATATAAAAATTAAAAAAATAAAAAAAAAAGGAGAAAAGAAAAAAAAACAACCCACCCACCACCCTATACCAGACTTCTCTGAGACTAATATTTAAATTTCCAGGCTGAAATAGTTCCTCTGACTATTTTTTATTCTTTTCATATCTGCATGGAGCATCAACAGCACACCTAAGCTCCAGCCTCCACAGTGGTCCTGGTAGGTAAGAAATTTTGGGGTGGCAACAAATATAACAGAAGAACAAAGTCAGAGCATCAAATTACTATATGTGGATTTAATAGGAAAAAGCCCAACTAACGCAGACTCAAACCATCACTAAATTTACAGTGTATCATCTCAGACATTATAAACCTTTGATATTTTAAATGTAGGATAGGAGTTAAGAAAAACATTAAAAACAGGACCATGCCAAAGACTGAAACATATACATACATATATACATATTGTATAGATGTATTTCCTGCAGACCTTGTTAAAGGGAAGCAATCAAATAACATCATATATTGCTTCAATCAAATAAATGTTAATTATTTAAGAGCAGAGGCAGAGAAGAGACAGAGCCATTAATTTAGGCTCCCTTCCTCAAAATGTGTTTCATAAAAATGCCACCTTTTGAAGATCTTTCTATTGTATTTTAACCTAAAAATTCACAAAGATTTTTAAGGCAGACAGCAGCACAAAGAGCTACAGTGAATATGAAGTTCACCTACTCCTGTTGATCTTCGTAGTCTTCCATTTCAAAGAGAAGGATGAACAGCATTTTACTGATAACTAATGAAAATTCTTGTCTTTTGCAGTGTGTACATACTTAAATGCATGTACAAATAAATGTACAGGGAGTGACAAAAGGAAGCATGTGCCTTAACCTTTCCATGCTGAAAATGGTCGCTGTGGCTAGAAAGGAGGAAAAGGTCTGTGCTTAAATATAACATGCAAACACACACACACACACACACACACACAGACAGACACAGAGAGAGACAGGATTTACACACATAATAATCATATACAGCAACACATACATTATATAGGATGAGATTTTTGACTCTGTTCCAAATGTTGATTCCATTTTAGATGGACAAATGGGTCATGCAGTGTCTTTCATGAAAATTTTTTTCATGGTGAAAAACCCCCGCATAACACCGTATGAACATAGAAGATTCTTCACTGTCTTGTGGCCAGTAGTCTTTCATTTCTAAATGCACTGGACCAAGGGAAATAAAACCAATTCAAGACTTCCTTCCTTCATGAGGCTGGAAAAGCTAGACATAAATTGCTTCTTCTTTCTCTTGGTATATAACTATGCAAATGCATGGGTCTCAATTACAAAAACAAATATTTGTTTTTTGTGCAAGCTCAGAGAGCTGAACAATGTATCTTACATGCTCTGAGTCTATAAAAATGAAAAAAAAAAAAATCGACTCAGGCCTCTTTCTTAATGTATGGAGTTCTCAGGATTATATTCTGAGCAATGAAGAAGCACAATTCAAATATTCAAGAAAGGTGGAGTCTGCATAGGCATGGGCAATAATGTGCTGTATACTTTCAGAGCTTTAAAAAATGTCTTCACATATGTTATTATGATTTATTGAGTAAATTCTTGACCCTAATAGCTAGTAAAAGCTAGCAAAGTGCAACTGGCTACTTTAATGACCGGAAACATAAATGCTGGTTCACAGAAAGTAATCTCCCAACCATCATAATGTGCAATAGATCTTTCAGGACACTAAACACTTGACCAAAATGATCTCACCTGCTGTCAAATACTCTCTAAAATCCTTTTCTTGACTAGTCAATGAGAACATTGTGGTGCAAAGATATGGCTTATACCAATGTATTTGAGACATCATCATCAAGCTACATGCAGGAGCAGAAAGTGCAGATTGTTTGGGTTTTGGTGATGGGTGACCTCCAGTGATTGGATGATTAAATACCCAAGGTAGTGTAGAACCATTTCTAAGTAGACCTCAGTTGATTTTGAGATAGTTGTCAATCTGTCGTTTTCCTATATGGAGCCCTGCATGGATTAATTTTACTCCTTCTTTTCAGAGATCCCTGGAGATAATTACAATACCACGATTTTGCTGAACTTTCACCAGCTCCGCCACCTCCATCTTAGCCTCTACAACCAATATTATCTCCCAAAAGAGGGAACTTAAAATTATGAGAAAAGTTTAAATTGATGCAAGGATCTGAGGAGCTAAAAGGCCACTCATAGCTGAGCAGGACACTTAAAACTTTTAAAACAACCTCCTAAAGGGAAAAGTAAGTTAATGCAAAACACTGAAAGGAGCAATCAGTAATGTTGACTGTACCTTCAACAGAGGATATGCCCCCACTAGCTGATAATGTAGAACAATCTTGAGGCTGTATTAGATTCATTGATAGCCCTGACTACAGAGATAATTGTGGTAAGAAATGGTTGTGCTCCCCCTTCTCCAAGAGGCTGTGCCTATTGCTGTCAAAGGAAGATCTGGAAACTGTGATTCATGCTTTTATCATCTCCATGTTCCTAACTTAGGGCTGAGGGCTCCACAGAAGTTTCATCTTGTGCAACACTCAGCAGCCCACCTCTTAAGCAGGAAAACCTGCCAAGAGATCATAATGGAAATCTGCACACTCTAATGGATTTCTGCATTCATTATCCAGATACAAATCAACTTCCTGGTCCTTATATTTAAGGATATTTTAGATACTGGCTTTTAGCCAAGATCCACCATGCAACTTTGCTTATTGAAAATGCTGAAGTATATGCAACCTATGTTCAAATGCTCAGAAGTGTTTCATGTATTAGGCTCCTGCTCCTGAAAGAAAAATTTAACAGAATTCAAGATGCAGTGAGAATCAAATAATCTCACAAGCAAATCTTCCCATAATAGTGCAGCTTTAGGAGGAAGGACAAGAAGTGAAAGAAAAGGAAGGAGCAAAGTGAGAAGAAAAAAAACAAGAGAAACATTTATACCTCCAAAACCTGTCACCTTAAATACAGATATGGACAGAAGCTTTTTGTAGACATCCATAATTTACTTTTGGGTGTGAGAGTTAAAGACATATTACATGTGTTGATAAAATTAGTGACATATACAACTTTCTGCCCAAGAAGCTTATAATCTGAGGGTACTCATATGATATGATGAAAAGGAACAAAAGGAGGGATGTGTTGGGATGGAGATAAAACTTATAAAGTTGCAAGGAAAGCAGAAAATCGTTTTTGTATCAATACACGCATGTACTCAACTCTTTTTTGGCTACTGAAAGCTGACCTTTCAGTACTGAAAGCTACCAAATGTTTTCTTTAAAACAAGGAAAGAAGGGTAAGAAAAATGAGGAAAAGATAGTAAAATATCAGCTAGGTCAGAATATCAGGAGTTAGAACCTGAATTTAGTGTTTTTATATGTATTTTGTTGCAGCATTAAGTCACGTATATTTTGAGCAAATCTAGGAACTACCTGGTCACAGGATTGACATTGTAGCTAGTTACAGAAGTGTATGGTACATGTCTGCTGCTGCATTGAGAGCTTATTTTGGTCTTTTCAGTAATGTTTAGAGGAAAATGAAAGTCAAAATAAATGCTCATTCCTAGGTCTAAATGCCGGCATAAATAATTATTGTGAATCAAAATGTTTTCATTTTATTTTTAATTTTTCAAGTTAATATATTTCCCAAGCACATAGAAGTAAAGTTCTAGTGTTAAGAAAAGACAGAGGATGCAACAAGATCTTAAACTGTAAATTTTTCATCAGGATCATTGTTCTCTGAATTTGAGATTTTACTGCTCTAAGTTGCTTGTGTTCAAAGTAAAGGACTTTGAAGCTGAGGGCACAAAACCTATTAATTCTATTGCATTATAACAGTATGGTAGGCTTGTCCACTGGTTGGTTTCCTGATGGTCTGCCTAGTTTTATTCTAGCTCTTCCCAGCCCTATCAGAGCTACTAAGCATGAACACATGCCTAAATAGTGGTCTCTAGTCTGAAGTGATCATTAAAAATATTCTGTGGTGGAATCTTTACACAAATTAGCAGGCACTTTCTGTCTCATCAAGAGATGTGGCTTTCTCCAAGCTACATCTGAGTTTCACAAACACAGAGATTCAGGGATAAGGCTCCAGTGGAAACATAAAATATTTGCTAGTCTGTCATTACCACAAACCTGGTTATTAGTGGGGTGGAGTGCTCCATCTACTTTCTGGCACTAGCTCCAAGACTGCTGACAGATTTATGTGAAGCAGTATGCATACACACTTCTAGCTTCTGCCCAAAATGGTGAAGGTCTTAATTTTTTTTCCCTACAGATGGACAATCCTAAAGTGCAGCTAATACTGCCACATTAAGTGACTCCAATATTGTAAAGTTGAGAATAGGTAAAATGGATAAACATTTTTTTGAAATTCACCCAAATACTATTACGGTTTATTTGTGCAAGGCAAACAGTAGACTAGGCTATTAAGGCAGGTAAGAAACCAGATCATTTTCCTCTAAGACCTTATAACCTAAGTGGCATATAAACAAAGAACCTGGTCTTGGGAGATGTTGAGTTCATACAGACTACAGTGATAGGTACAATAAAACAGCCTTGGTTGGATTCCTAAAGCATTCTAATTTACTCTGAGGTGGTGAAAGAAAGTTGGTGTTAGAAGCTGTTTGATGCAAGAGATAAGAAAAAACCAAACTGTTAAGAAGGGTTCAGAGGACTAAAGCTAAGAATAATTTTGGGCAGGCTTTTAAAAGAGTATAGGATGCTGTTGTTGAAAGGATAAGTAGTGAGTCCTCGATTTCATTAATTAGGTGTAAACCATGAAGACTGATGCCCTTGTTTTAAGTATTTTTCTTGCTTTTCATTACTGTTTAAGAATCATTGCTCCCACAACATCGTGCTAACTTCACTGCATTAGAGATTAGCTGGGGCAATAGCTGGGGAGATAGCCTCAGGCTTGTGTATAAAGGAATGTGTTTCAGGTCCTTCTTTAGGCTCTGCCACCATTTGGTTGGGGTTGTCTAGATGAAGGAGGTAGATACTAGTAAGTACTAATGTGAATTTATGATAGTCTGGTCACACTACACAGGCAAAGCCTTTAGTAGAAAGTAAAGTGTGTGGTACCAAATAATGCATATTAGGAATATCCATAAAAAAGGTACCTATTTAGACAGGAATGAAGACAGAGTACTTTCCTTAAAGAACTTATCTGAACAGCATATAAAGAAGAGTCCAGTCCTGTGATGTGCTGTCAGTTAGTGCGCTATTAATTCACTCCTGTGCTTACTTCATACTAACTTCTTGTATAGACAAGCATAATTTAAGCCTTGCAAAACTGTGAATGGTTGAAGTGATCTCATATATCCTTTTTAACGGGACTTCACGTAGGTAGCATCATTGGTAGCCACACATTTAGCTTTGGAAATCTCCCTCTTACACAGCTGTTGCTCACAGGTGAAACAGTAACTCCTGTAGCCACAGCTGATAGCATTCAGTGAATGTGCCAGGGGTTCTGCCACTATGAATGGAAATGAGAAGACTGGGAGATGTCATGGAAATATATTTTGCTCAGGACATCTCCTTACTGTCCTCCAGGTGTTGGGTGATGTCCTCATCACAATACTCTCAGCTCCTAACACTAAGCATCATTTATTAGTATTTTTCTCTGAGGGCAGCAGCTGCTAGAAATGCTCAGGCATGTTAGAGGAACTCCAGAGGGAATGTTTTCTTTGCCTCTTCTAGAGCTGCAGGTCCTCATAAGATAGCACACAATGTCATTCAGTGGCTTAGAAAAATCTGCCTGGCCCATGAAACATTGCCAGCTCAGAATTTCCTAGGTGTATCTAGTACAAGTGGTTCAAAAATTATATTTCATATTTCACCAAACAGATGAGCAATTTCTGGAATTGAACAGTTCTGTTCAGTCCTTTACTCTTTATAAATTTATGAGTGGGTTTGTGGCCTGTCACTAATAGGTCTCTAAATTAATAAGCTGACGTGTATTGCAACACTCTCTAGGGCAAACTTCCTTCAAGTTTAGAGTCTAGTGACCTGCCTTATGTCATGCTGTGGATTCAGCCTCAGCAAAGGGTGGAATTTTCAGCCTGCTTTTTGTTCTGTGATAGTTTACAGTAAGTCAGCTTCTCATTCTGTGTCATCAGTTAATATTAAAAGCAGAAAAAATAATAATCACTGTCTTCTAGCACTGAACAAGAAGATTAATGTTTCTTTTTAATGGGATTTTTGAACGATGGGAAGTGAGAATGAAGCTCTTTTTTCTTACAGAGTCTTTTAAAGGTGAGTGAAGGTACCACCATTTCATTATGTGCAGGCCATGGTTTAAGGCATCGCTGCTCAGAGTCGGGAGTCTTGGGCTTCCATGTGTGCATACAGAGCTGTGTACCTGCTCTGTACACCTCTGCTACTAACCTAACCATGCTCCAGCAAAAGGATAGGAAGTTACATTTGCCATGGCACAGCTGGGCCCAAAGGATTGTACTCTGGCTGCCCAGAGACTGTAGATGTTCTAGGCATGAGAGGCAGAAGCCCCTGCACTAAGGGGCTAGTCCAGGCTATTTTTTTAAACTATTCTCATCCCTTCCTGCTTACCCAAGACATTTCTACAGGCCTGTGGTCAAAGAAATGCCTAATCTCACTATGGTAACAGGCCACAAAGAACTGGGAATCATATTGCTAGCTCATTGTATTAATGTGCTTTTTGCCTCCTAAAGAGCTTTGTGATTCCTGTCTGCAAACAGGTAAGTCTTGTATCCCTCACACCCCCATGTGCACCAAGCTCATCTGTGTGAGGTGCTACACATTTGTCTTATCTGCACTGGAAGACTTATATATTGTGGGTTTAACTGGGCCTGTGAAGGGAACAGCATGTGACTAGATATAGTCACAAAAGTATATCAGGCTATTAGTTATTTAAAAATGGTCAAAGAGATAAAAAATCAATTTGGGGGAGGAGGATTGTGAACAGAAATAATGGAGTAAGCACTGCAATACACCCATCCTCTCTGCATTTAACTGTTCAGTCCCCACATCTGTAGAAGGAAAGCATGCTTTAAATGAGACATTCAGCTGGCATAAATCAGGAAGCATCTCTGAAATCAGTGGTTTCACATCTGTGCATCAGCTAAGCACTATGTTGCAGAGTTTTTATCATTGAAGACCAAATGAGTATGATCGCTGCATATTATACAGGAATTATTTAGTAGGCAGAGGCTAGCTCTCTTGCTAAACAGGAACCTATTACAGAGGGAATGCATTCATATACAGCAGCAAAGTGCCGGCAGTTCTGATTAAATAAAGGGAAAGGCAGAAAGCCATGGAAATTAATATTTCTGTAAATCATAAAAGTAAGCCCAAGCTTATTAACAATTTTTATAGGCATTCTATAAAACAGAACAACTATATATGTGAGAAAGAGAGAGACAAAGAGACAGAGACAGAGTGTGAGAGAGAAAACCAGAGACAGAAAGATAGAAAGGGAGAAAAATGTTTAGGATGCAAAGATAGAAAAGGAGAAAAATGTTTAGGATGCATGCAGCAAAAAAGTCTGTTGAACAAGAATAAAAATAAAGATCAGAGTTCAAATTAAACTGCCACACAGTCTCTGTACATGATCCGCTCATTATATATTTATTGTTTCTTGACTACTGAAAAATGATCACTATCACTGCTATTTTCATGTGACTTTCAAAAAAAAAAAAAAAAGAAAAAGAATACATGTTGTCTTCTGCATTACCTCTGTAGGCTAGGTTATATACTGCACATAGTTAAACACACAATGATGAAACATTCATATAGGCTGCTCTCCTTTCCCAGTTTCTCATTTTTACACAGAGCACCTAGATTTGCCAGAATCTCTCCCTCCTTTGGCAAGAGGGCAAGCAAGCAGTCATTTCAGAAACTGGTGCCAGTGCTACCTATGAGTCAGCATGATGTATTTAATGCTCCATTTGTTAGAGGCTAAGTACATTACCCCTACAGTGCCCTAACCTCTAATGGCTCAGTGCCAGGGAGCCCAAGTCTGGTACTGAACCTGTATTACTACTCCACATTTTACTGCAGTGTCAGTTGTCTCTAATACATACATTAGATCTAGGCATCACAGTGCATTGTTTTAGCATTAGATTCTGGTATTATGAAATGTGTCTTTTCAGAATATTTCTTATTTCCCTGTAATGCATCAAAAATGGGAATGAAAAATTAGACATGAATTCGAAGTGCAAAAATTTTGTTTTCATCATTTTGTACTAAAGCTGGAGTAAAAATATAGGTGTTTGTAATATGGTGCACGGATCTGACATATAGCTCTTGATGTTCAGGGTTAAATTTAAATCTACATTGCCTGGTTACCAATCTCCGCAGTTGCACCCAGGCAGGACTAGGAAAGATTGATGATTGTGATTGTGAGATTAATCCTGTAATGTTTACAAGACTTCTGAGCTGAAACCTGGTTGGTCATATCATGCTATCCAGAGAAGGCCGCTTGGCTTGCCAGGGTAATTTCTTCTGATGCAGTAAATAACTAGGCATAATGAAAATACTCTGATGTATTCTACTGCCTGATTGATGCTCTGCATGCGATATGGCAAAGCAGTGCACTTCCTATCACAAATTTACATATACAAACCAGCAGAAGAAGCATGATAATGTCAGCATCCTCCAGAAGCCCTAGGATGCTACACAATTTTATAGCAGTTATGAATTACTGTTGACCTTTCTGGCCTCTTATACCAGTATGCTAGACTCAAGCATATTGAAAGTCATCAGTCTGAAGCAGTCATTCTTTACATAATTATGGCTATTTGTGTGTGGGAGGAGAGTGTTTCTTTTATTGTTAAAAATTAGGATTAAAGAATATCATTGCTGAGATTGGATGGCCCATCTGTTTTAAGCATATATTTTAATAGAAAGAGAGAAAAGTATGATTCAAATTCTGCAAACTACTTTTATAAGCCAAACAATGCCAAAATGTGGACTTATACAATTCAGTACTTAATGAAAGAGCATGGCTTGTGTCCTGGTTTCAACACAGACCTTTTTTTTTTTTTTTTAGGCTAAAAGGTCTTAGCACTTAGCACTATCATTTAAACTAAATTTCTTGCTGAATTTTGCGAGTCTAAATTAACAGGAAATATGCAGTAGTGGTATAAAAGTCTTTCAAGTACAAATATAGATTAAATCTTTGAAATCATGTAGATGCATTAGTTAAAGGAGCTTCCATATTTCATACTAAATATTTGAATAATCAGGCTTTCAGAACATCACTAAAACACAGCTCCTTATTATCATTTGCATTTTAATGTCCTTAAAATTATTACACTAAGGGAAATGTTTTTGATACATTACAGCATTTCCTCTAAATGTGTGATTATGTTAATGGGTTTTCAATCAGGATCCTAGCCTGACACCATAGGAAAATTTATGCAAAGTTCATACCCTGTCAGGGCCTTTAATCAGGACCATTTATTAGACCCCTGCCTTCTTTGATGGTTGCTGCTCCCTTTATTAAATATACTGACTTGGCCATCTGAAGAAAAGGACAATAAAAGGTTACTGGGGATGAAAGCATGAATGCTATTTGCTCATGTTTCCTTTACAGACACTTCTTCAATAATTAAGGAAGGGCTTTCTTTGGCCTTTTAGGCTTTTGAAGTGCATATCAAACATAACACTTAGTTCTTGTTTTTATGGAATGTTTAATGCACAGATTTAGGCTTAAGCACAAGTAAACTAACTTAGAGGCTGCTAACAGAATTAATTTAAATAATTTTCACAAAAAATCACTGCAGTCATGTATGCCTACTGTCTAGTTGAGCTATATTGAAGTGAGGCAATTAAACTTACTGTAATTTAGAGAAATACTGAAAACAATGGCTTCCCCCCCCCCTTCTTTCTTTCCTTACACTGGTTATTTTTCTATCTTTCTTCTGAGCAAACCTTAGCATAGCAAAGTCACCACTGCATCTGATAAAACAGCTTTCAATTGAGAACTGTTTCCAAGATCCCTCAATATATATGCTAGTTACTTTATAAAATTATTTAATACACTGCTTAAGGATTTATAGGAGGGTTGATACTGGCATGAGTGACACTAATTTTTCCCCTGGATCGCATGCAGAGAAAAACACAACAAACAGCAGATCTAACTAAGTAGTATTGACAACCTGGGGTTTGGATACAAATTCAATATGAGAAAACAGACTCACTTCAATGAAATACAAATAAACAACGAATTCTGTTTTGACATGTCTAAATAGGTAGTAGGTGACTGAGAGGCTTGGGTCTCATAGGAAAGCCATTAGTGAAGCATTTGATAGGAAAACGTTTGATTTGAATGCAAGTTGCGTTTCCCCTCAGGGGGTGATCTGAGTGGTATACTGGGGATTCACAGGCGCCCTTTTCACTAGAAAATGCCTGCTGGGCTGTATCTTGATAAATGAAATTTGTAGGATCTCCTAATACTAACAAGTATATAACTATATCATCTATTTAGAAGGCATGCTAATTATATTGGTTCACTGATGTTCATTTTCTCATTCTGCAAAAATATATTAAAAAGTTTTAATAATGAGCACCTGGGTCAATTCTATGTCCAGCCTAGAAAAAATAATAATACTTCATTAGTTTAATTATCAATATTTATTGCTCTGAAAAAAGGAATTCATTATTTTTCCCCACAAGCAATTGGTAAATATTCAGTGAAGTGATAGGATTGCAGCAAGAAATTAGTTACATAAATGCCGCTGACCTGATCTAGAATAGAGTCTTAAGCCTAGAAACTTTAAACCGAATAGTTCTCTGGCATATTTTTTGCCAGAAATTATATACTAAATATTATCATGGTCATCATAAGTATTCATAAAATGAATAATCTCTAACAAGATATTCAGATGAAAGTGAGTACGTCCTTATTAGTATTTAGATGTCTACACACCTTTGTGTACATCTCTTAAGAAGCTGGGTGTTTTTGAAACAAATGATTTGGTACCTAAATTGCACAGCTTAAAAAAAGCAATATATTAGATAAAATGGGAAGATTTGACTTTTTACTCACATCAGAATCTTACAGAAAAATAATTTAAGGTGTTGTTTTAGACACTAGTGTTTGACTCGCCCCCCCCCCCCCCCGACCCTTTAAAATTCAAATTGTTTTAATTGCAACAAGAATATTTAAAGAATACAGGGCTAAAAATAAATGAATGAGGCACTAAAGAGTTAATGTTCAGAGATGTGGCTTGGAGTTAGGAATTGTTTATGACGCCAACAATGTTGCTGAAGGTAATCTTAGTAAAACAACCCTTCAAAATTAGTATTACATTTAATTGCATGCATGTGTTTCTGATATATCTCATCAGTGTTAAGCATCATTTTATCTTTCTGTTTGTCCACACAAAGAAGCCAGCAGACTGAATGATACTGGTAATGCCTGTTAGTTTGAAAGCAGAGAATGCACGGTATGCAGCTTAAAGCACATCAAAGAAAATGTAACAGGACCTCAGTATGTCTTCCTATTAGACAACATGTTGTTATTAACTAGAAATACTATTTCTTGTATTTATGCAGTTTAGCAGATCAGAAGATACCTTTCAGAATTAGTAATTAGTAAAAAAAGAAAACAACAAAACTAAACAACCAAAATATTTTCCCTCTCAGTGAGGTATTCAAATGAAAAAAGAAATGTTATATTTCCATGAATAAAGAAAGCAGGAGGATATTAATTTGTGTAAGGCACAGTTTATTGGTTTATGTCAAAGTAAGCTATCCTGATTAGCTAAATGGATCAGGTGTAAGGACATTAAAAGGATAAGGTGCCTTCTGAACATATAAGAATATATAACTTATCATATAAATATACATCTGTATTTGTTCTATATTGCTCATGCGCATGCACACGCATTCTGCATATGTTAGGCCTTTCTGAGAAGGAGGCAAACAATATAGATGAAAATCAGCATCTGCAAAAGGCAGCAATCCCATGATTCCATCTGAGCCAATCACTTAACATATCATTCATAATGCTAGCCTGCTTTCATCATCCTCACCCTGTCACTGGCATCTTTCTTCATTTTCTTCTGCTTCTCAGTTCCAAGAAAGTGGAACCACTGTATCATTTACTGTCCACAACGTAAGCTGCTGATTTAAAGGCTGATTTTTTATTTTCCGTAATGCCATATAACTATCCTTTCTGCTTTCTATAAAAGTTTAAGTTCAGGAAGATCTTGGGTAATTTTAACACTGAAAACTGTTCAGGCAGCTCAATTTTCTCATTTTCTCTCCCACATTCTTCCTTTCATTATAAATTTTATAATTACAAGCTTTTAAATAATACGATATGCAGTTCCCCCTTTCTTGTTCTTGTTTTTTTTTTGTTTTTTTTTGTTTTTTTTTTTTAAATTTTGTTTTTGTTTTGTTTTTTTTGTTTTTTTTTTTGGCTTCCAGGGTTATACAACTTAAGTAGTAGCTTTTATTTATGCTCAAAAAAATTTCTAAATTAATAAAAAATGCTGCCATAATTTTTTCTTTAATGACAAGACACATTACATTTATTAAGCATATTCCCCAAATGTTGGTAGTTAGATTGCTTTTATTAATGATTCCTAAAAGCAAACACCGTGCATTTTTTTCTCCTCTCTTTTTTTCTCTGTATTATTATTATTATTATTATTGTTGTTGCAGTGGACAGTGATGACTCTGTGTCTTAAAACCTAATCACTAGTGCCTATTAAATTTGGGTTTCATATGTTGCTGGAGGTAGAACTGATTATCATAGTGAATGAAATACTTGTTTGGCGTATTCCCAGAGGGCAAAAAGTCATTCTTCAAGGTGATGCATCTCATTTGAGGAATACATTAACAATTGAAGGCAGTTAAAAATACATGTGAACTCCCAGTGAGGCAAATCTGAGGTTGACCACATATATTTACTGACTGACTCTTTCCTCATTCAGGGGAGAAAACTGTGATATGGAAGGCTGGTTCCTGCAACACATGAGACCTTAATTTACAACTCTAATGTGGCAAGTAGATCATAGCTGCTTAGAAAATATTTAGGATTTAACGCTCTGTATGGGTTTAAGATGTCTTTTGTATCTTAGAAGGTTAAAGAAAAAGTATGAGAAAAGATAAGGCTCAACTGCATTAAAGGTCAAGTTTGTGATAGAAATTAACTTCTTATTTCAAGGTTGTGTGATAAAATAAAGAATAAGACAGACACATTTTCGAAACCATGCTGAGATCCGCAGTGAAAAGTTTTATACAATAGAAAAGAGGAGACAGGCTACATAAAGGCCAGCATTATTGCTATGAAATGCCAGGTTACAGAGTGATTGCATTAATTGCAGTAGCACCCTGAATAGATGGAGTGATACAGAGGAAATCCTATACGATGATGAAACGTATTACTGTAACAAATGCTATTTTTCCTCCAAATTAATTTTTAAAGCATGTGATATTTTAGTGGAAAATAAAGCAGAAATAGAAAGAAAGCCAGGGTACCAACATTTCTCAAGTAGAGCTGAGCACTAGCCAAGTAAAATATGAAATGTGAAGCAACATGATGTAATAAAACTCAAACCAAACCAAAATAGTGCAGTATTTGAGCTTGTTTTGTCATCAAATTAAAAGTTATATTATACTATGTGGCTTTTTATTTATTTGGAAAAAAGTGATCTTTCAAAAGGTATAAATATTAACATTTTTGTTCACAAAGAATCACTGCCAAATTTTCAACCTCTCTTCCAGCAAATAGACAGACATGAAGTTTTGCAGAAGAGAAAACAGAGGTAGATCAGGCTGGAATCCTTTTCTTCTCCAAATAGTATCTTCCTCCAAATTCAAGAAATGGTAATTTTAGCTGCAAAATACATTCATATATGAATGCATTCATATGTTTCACACCCTTACAAAACCACCATTAGAGTGAGAACATGTGTAATGAAAGGCATGGGATAATAATTATATGACTAACATACATGTTGCAATCAAAAACAGTTCCAAGACAAAACAAAGACAAAATCCACTAGGGAGGTAATACAGCCCCTCCACCACCCCCCCACCACCCCCAAAATGCTAATACCTAAATTCTGGCTAGCATCATGACATCTCTGTACCACAACCCAAGCCATTCTCAGTTACCAGGTGCATTATAACTGAAACCTCTTGAGATCAGCCCCTCAGTATGGTCAAGACATCACAACATTTTACTGCAGTCCATCAACCTGTACTTTTCTTCAAACACAATTAGAACTGCTGTGTGATTCCAGGATATCCATTTTCCAAGGCAGCAGCTGAAGGCAGACTGCAAGGTAGTGAAACAGAGAAATAGGGTAAGGATGAAAGAGGACAGAATTTTATCAGAAAACACTGCTCTCATGAAAGGAATCGTTTATGCAGTCCATAATCCAAATTGTTACACAAGAAATCCTTCACTGAGCCTAGAGATCTAACATTATATATAAAACAAAACTGCATGGGCCTGTGGAAGCTGGCAGGTATGTGAGACATACAGGGCTGGAAGCCTGAGGATTCTGCACTGACAACTATGAGTTAGGATTTACACAGGGAGCCCTGTCTGTAAGTTTGATTAGCCAGATGTGTGAAAAGGCATTTAATGCTTAGTCAGAAATTCATGAAAGGGGCTGTTGAAAAATCAGATGTGGTAGGAAGACAGCAACAGCCCAGATGTGCCTTTGGGGAGAGTGAAAGCCTTAATGCCTTACCCTTGCCTTGCTGAAAGCCAAGGGTAGGTCTGGTTAAAATTACCATCTCATTGTGCAGTTGCACATCTAATAAGCTATCAAATAAGGTCCTTAAATAAGGACCCACCGAATTAGAGCCATTGCAGAGAGACATCTGTCACAGAGTCAGTCAGCTGTACTCCTAGCTTGAGCATACTCACAGGTGCACATTTCTGAAGAGGATGTATGATCTTGCTTTCAAGATTCCAAAGGAAAATTTACCATGTATTTTGATGTTGGATTGCCCCACTCATTTTCATTTACAAAATAAGTAACTGAGGAGCATTAAACCATTGGATTCTAAAACCTGCAATTTCTTTCCCCAAAGCCCTTTTTAGATTCTGTTAATCTTTATCTCTTTCTGGTTTTCTATGTCCTTGCTGAAGTATGGGTGGATATATATCCTACTCACCCTTTTTCTGTGCTATGTACAAAGTGAAATCGAGTTCCACACTGCAACCTGGTATTGGTTTTATTTTCATACCAAAGGAAAGTGTGAGCTGTGGAGGCAGGTCCTGCAGAAAGAGCAGCATCAGCAGTTGTCTCTGACTGACTCAGTATTGTGTTTCAACTCCAAGTTACTGCTGTCCAGAATTATTCAATTCTCTAACCATAGTCCTTTTTTCTTTCACTCTCCAATATATTATGTTTTATAGTGCTGTATTGAAAAGTACAAGCCCTACCCATTTTAAAAAACCATTCAAATCACTCTGTGAAAGTGAGAAGTGCTCATCATGTGTACCTCACCAACATCCGTGTCATCTAAGTATGTGATACTGACATCTGCATTTTGATTAAGAGTTTAGCTAACACTGGATCCAGATTTGAAATTCTGGATCTGACTGAAAAAGTCACTTTATTGTTTACTAGCAAAACCAACTACTTTCTGTCATCTGTCTATAAATCGAATTTGTATGGCCTATTATCCACATAGGGATCCACCTATTATTAACTACAATATCTTTTAGTAATAAGTCAGTTGGTCTGTTACCTGCAGAATGTTTTTATAACTGAAGTCTTTAATCCTATTAAAATGCTCAAACAAAAAACTCCATACAGCTTTATGACAATTCCCGTCTTTTGCAGAATAATTTGGCATTGACTATACTTTTGCCTCTTATAATTAAATTTCTAGCTACTTTGTGAATAATGGCTTTTTAGTTAAATTTAGCACCATTCTGTCCCATAACTCTCTGCTTAAACTTCTGAACCCTTTGAAATATTTGGAAATCACTTACAGTCTTTGAGTCCCTTGGAATTTGCCCTGTTTTCTCTTCCTTTAAGGTTAACATTTATGGTTTAGAAAGATTCTGGGTGGTTCCTGAGTGTGAGATATCTTGGACAGTTAAGTTAAAAATGTTAAAAACCTTTGCCAGAGAGGGTAAAGTTCCGATTACAGCAGCATCACATGGGACAGGTACACCTCTCTCTTTTATTTAAAATAAATAACTGAAATATCTGCTGAACCTTCCTGTCATTATACATCAGTATGTGATCAAACAAACCTAGCAGTAAACCTATAAACAGTAAGATTTTAAAGCATCCTTACTTTTTTAACTCTATGAGAAATTGATATTTCATTGAAATATACTTTGGCGTTCCTTTAGCTCTCCTAGAAGCTTTAACTTGCAGCTTTTATCCACTTTCATTTGCTTTCCCATTTTTCCTTCCATCATATATTGTTATTTGTTCTTTTGTCATGCCTATAGTAGTTGAAAGCCAAGAAGTCCAATATTACATTTTTTTCTTAAATTCTAATTTCATTGATACATATCAGGATATCCTTAAGAGATTTTTACTTGTTCACACTTGCAAATTTGGGTAAATCAGCTGCTTTAATGTAACTGTAGTTATAGCAGTTGCCAATACTGCTGTATTTTCTTTTTGAAAATTTTGAAGTCAGAGATTTGCTTTATTTATCAAAAAAGATCATATTATCATAGAATATCTCAAATTGGAGAGGCCCCATAAGGATCATTGAATCCAAATCCCTGCTCCTTGCAGGTAGAGGTTTGTCTTCAGATGCCTGATACTCTCTTATCCATCTTTGATGAAACATTTTCTTTATTATATTTAGAAACTCAGTTTCAAAATTAGCTGCATGAAATTACATTCTAAAGAAACAATTTTTTCCCATTGGTGAATGCTTATGAAGCCCTTGATGCTGCTTCCTCGTTGAAACAGGTATTTTGTCAGATGTCCACCCCTAACACCATCAAAACTTTGTAGCAGGCATAACTTAAATCCATAAATATCAAAGGCCTTGTGATTTTGAGTAATATCTGCCCAAACAAATCTCTGATCTGGTGTGCTGCCTTGTGTATTCTGCTACATTCTATCCTTGCAAAATTGGTTTGATGCTTAGCTTTAATTGTCCTTTCAAATTAAAAGTCCTAATAACCTACTTCATGTTTCTTCTTATGCATTATTATCTTATCTTGTTAATAAATACTCAGTAATAATATCTATGAGTTTGGATTTATCATATGTAGGATACCAAGGTAAGTTCCTGGACATGCACGTTTCATATCAGCAGTGGTCTCTAATTTTGGAAGCCTTCTACTTAGGACCAAAAGGAAAATTTTGTCAACTCTGACTAAACCATTTCTTCTTGGTGGTGAGCTATTATGTGTTAGTTTTAAATTATGCTAAATAATTATATTTAATTCATGGAACACTTAGTTTAATATTCAGGCATTCATCCATTCTTCCTTTTAAACCACATCCTACCAAACAGAGAGGAGTACCTTTCTGCTTGCATATCACCCTGGTGTCCCTCTTACATTATGCTCTCTGTTCCTCACCTGTTTTTCTGTGGTTATCTTCCCAGGGAGGATGTTTCCATAGGACGGAAGACCAACAACTTCATCACCATCTCTGCTGAAGGTGATTTTTTCAGCAAACTTGTATCTCATATCATTGTTTTAAAGTATAAATACATCTTCCATCTACAATTTGATTTGGGGGCTACTCCTCCACTTTCTTCAGATGGATACTTGGGGGGAAAAAAAAGGCTTTCTTCCAAAATATCTGCGTATTTTGTTTGTCACTTCAAAAATATAAACCCTATTGTTACAATAAAGTTTTATATGACTATTCTTTTCTAAGCTCCAAATGTTAAAGTAGTTGTGTTTGTATGGGTGTCTGTGCACAGACTGCAAGCTTTTACAGATGACAGTTTCACATGTCATAAACATTTCTGTCCCACAATGCCTGATCTATGGCTGTCCCAAAAAGATACGCTCCTGCCAACTTCTTCAAAGCTGCCACATATTCAGAGAGCGCTCATCTTTCTAGCTGATTTCCCTAGTGTAGTTTGTATCATTCTGCAATAATGTTTGTTCTAGGAACAGTATATCTCCTCAAAACATCAAGCTTTTAAACCAGTTTTTGTGATGTCTGTCAGTACTCAGTCAACTTTCCTCCTACCTTGGGTTACAGACACTACCTTATGTTTTCCTTCAGTAGAAATTCATGAGAAAACAAGCCTTGAAGTTTTTTATTTTTACCAAATATAGCTATTTTCATTGTTTTCCTCTTCAGACAGATTGACTTTTCCTTTTGTAGACTGTCCTTGATATGATTCTTTGTGGGGGCAAAAAACCCCCTGTAGAGCTCTTAACTGATTCAGACTAGTGCTGGATTCTTGACCAAGTATTCTCTTTTGTATTTGGAGGGGAATCTTAAAACTCCCACTGAGTGTTCCTTAGCAAAATGATAACTTAATAGAGAGTTGTTCCTAGGAGAGATCCAACATAATTCAAGCAAAGGAAAACAGTTCTGGATACAGGTCTGTAACCACAGTCTGACTTAATTAGAAGCACCACAAGTTGCAGCAAATCTTCATTTCTAGACGTGTAGTGTTCCCAGAAACTCAAGCACTGGCAGTAGTACAGACACAAATTTTAATTTATATGTTCCTTCAGTTTCACCAATAGCTTCCTAATCCAAACTCTTTAATCATATTTGTCCCTGGAAATGCAAATTTCTTTTACAAATTTAGAACCCTAAGGAACACTCACCCAGCCTCCTTCCTCCCTTCCCTCCTTTTCTAGGCACTGCTGCCTTTCTTAGCCAAATTCTGCATACAGACTTCTAGGGATTTTAGAACCAAGATTAAGTAATTTATATTTGATGGTTTTGAAATCCATCCTCAGTTCACATATTGTGTTTCCGACACAAAATTGCAAGAAAAAATCTGAAGAGATTGCAAAGCACCTGCATACAAGTTAACAGCACTCTGATTTTGAAGCATGCTCAGGTTCAAATGTCTCGGCCCTACTTGTGGCACACCATCTCAGGAGTGGGGTCACAAGAACTGGCTGTAAAAAGGATAGAAAGCCATATTCAGATTGAGGATCTCAGAAAGACTTTATCTATTCCACCCATCCAATTCCCTCCAGTGCTGTTTTATAAAACTTGAAATTTCGCATGCAGAATTTACAAATATTCTAGATATAAAGATAATGTTGCATAAGCATCATACACTGTGATTTTAAAAATCCTGTTGCACAAGCCCATCCACTCTCAGTATCATATTCATACTTAGAGCATCACAGATTATCTACTTAGGTGAATAAGCTGCCCTAAAGCCTTAGGATGAGGAACACTTATTTTTATCCTCTGAAAATTGTAAATAGATACAAAGTTTACTTATGTAGAGTATGAATATCAGGGTCACATCTGAAGTATGCCTGAACACATATTTTTTCCTATAAGGGAACTTTCTTTGGCATGACATCTACTCTTTTACTATCCCATACAATCTGAGTAAATTTTTTTCATCTTTGCCTTACCCTTGCATCCATTTAGAAGCCATATAGATCAAGAGACATAGCTGAAATAATTCTGCCAAATGGGGAGAAAGAGAAATTCTTTCTCAATAAGAAAAGAGATGGCAACTCTACCTAGGAAAAGGTGCAATCCCAGACCACAAAATTTCTGGTGAAACAACCCTAATAATTTTTTATGAACAGAGCTTTTTTATTTGATAGTAATAAAAAAACCAATTAGAAATAAAATCTTGGTTGTCTCACAGACTAGAGGTGACAGGCTAGATATGTAATATTTATACAACACATGGGCAAGCACTGACACATAAGGCATTCTGCGTATTTTACAATGGACCTATTATTTGCAAAATAATTTGCAATTTTTAATAATATATTCCTATTTATAACTTTTTTGTGCATGCACTGACAAAATCTCAATAAGCAACCCACTGTAAAACTTATATGTGTAAAAAGAAATATTACTCCTTGTACAGATTCAATAAATAGACTAACTTTTCTTTCCACTGTTGAATATTGTGATTAATGCTAAAGTATTCTTGGTAATCACGAAGGTGAAAAATCTGAAGCTGTGCAGCACTGCAAATTACTTAAGAATAACTCAACGTGAGTAAATTATCCATATGTTACTTTCAAATGGCAAAGATATCCAAATCATCTACAACACTAACATCTTTAATGAGTCAAGGTTATTTTACCATTTAGCTTACATGTGAAAATCAATAGATAAGCTTTCTCTTTAGCTTTCAGTCAAGTTCAGACATGTTAGAAGCTGGGGGAACTTAAAGTTTATTTGTGGTCCTATCATACACGATAAAAATCTGAAGAGGGTTATTCTGATTTTACCTTTGCTTGACCTCAAAGTTTTACTAGTTTGAGGTTTTAGGATGTCAAATATATGTCACATCCGACCTTCTGTTGTCAAACAGTTTTTCAAGATATTGTACATAAACTTGTCTTTTTAGGTGACTAGTAACACATTTTCCAAGTCTTATCATATGAATGAAATGCAGATTTTTGATTTATCTGATATAGCTGTGCAAGCCCATATTTGGAACAGGGACACAGAATGCATAGTTTAAATACATAATACCTACATCTTTTCTTTCCTTGCTCAGTGAAAGGAGATACTATATTTTCCTTTTAAGACCTATTGATAGAGCACATCATTCACCATTGGTAATGCTGCTTTAGTGTATCCCATGGACAAGGAATTGCCACTGAATGTCCTGCATTGAATCTTCACAGCTTAGCAGTGAGAAGTATCTTCCATAGGCTGGGGGGAAACCTTGGTTTCTGAAAAGAATGACTCTTCATAAAGAACATATTTGTTGGAAAGTCCAGAAGTATAAGTGAGTGCACCTTTGCAAGAATTCAACTTACACTTCTAGTAGCTATAGATGTATTGCAACCAACCAATCATTTTATATTTATGACCTACACCTACCAGACTACTGGCATATTTTTTAATATAAATCAGTATATATATTTTAATCAAACTTTAATCACACAGTTCAGACTGAACTACTTGAAAATGTAGGGAAAAGAAAGCAGGAACACTTTTTGCTAGCTGGTGAATTCTAAATCATGTACATTTGATGTCTAATCTGTACATGACACACAAAGACTACTGTTGTGGTACTGATCGATATCCCTCACTCATTCACAGAAGGACATCTGCTATTCAGTCCTAAATATTCTTGTTTTTTCAGGTGGTTTTTGTTTGTTTTCAATTTTCCTCTATCACCTAGGCAGTTATCAATAGAGCTGAAATGATGCCCTTTCCATGGCTTCTTCTTTTCACCATCTTTATTACTTAATTTCTCTGTACACGCTTTTGAGCTTTCTTTCATTACAATGTCTATCAGAGTATTCACATCTGTCCTCTGGGTTTTTTTGGTCCTAGTGTATATCACCATGAGTGGCATCCTTTTCAGACACTTTTGGACATTTAAATAAATGACCATAACACATTTCTAAAACTTCTTGTTTATCCTTGACCTTGTCTTATTCTTTATTACTGTATTTTGATTTCTTTTCTGTTGCGTTCCCTGCTCGGTCCCACCCTGGTACCGGCAGCAGAGTCCCAGCGCTACCCTAGGAAGTCGTTCGCAATCTGGAAGACTTCCTCGGAGTGCCGACTGCGGGCACAGCTGGTCCGCGTTTCGGTCCGCGGAGATGTTGCCCCCGGAGCGTGGTGAAACAGCAAAGAACTACCAGAGAAGGAGGTCTCTTGGTATGTGATTTCGGTAGGTTTATTGCCTCCAAAGGGAGCACATGGACCAAGAGCCAAGAGCAGCTTATTACATCGGTATTTAAGGGAGGCACAACCTCCAATAGGATGAGGGCAGGGGACAATACAGGGGAGGGGCTGGGGTACATGATCAA
Source organism: Eopsaltria australis (assembly GCA_034509425.1). Taxonomy (NCBI): domain Eukaryota; kingdom Metazoa; phylum Chordata; class Aves; order Passeriformes; family Petroicidae; genus Eopsaltria; species Eopsaltria australis. Next base: position 1,093,204 of record JAVTVJ010000061.1, on the reverse strand, counting down.
ATGGGGTTTAGGGAGGGGAACAGAGAGAACAACGAATGAACTATGGAGTGACAGGGAATTTCCCAGAGCGGGAATACATAACAGACAAGTCCAGTAACCAATAGCAGGAGCTTGGGTCCGTGGATTGGTGGTCCAACTGCTGCCCCTGGGAGCTCCGGGGGGAAACCCTCTGTCCGTGGAACCTGTCCGGAAGTCCTCTGGTTCCAAACCACCGCAACACTTTTCAACCAGCTGACTTCATTTAATATTGTTTGTTTGACTGATTTGGTGATTTTGCACCATTCTGACCCAAGCCACAATTAATAGCATGACAGTGGTCAGTGTCTACATCTTCAGAGATGCGAAATTATGATATGTGGCTTACGTACATGAATTGAGGCAGGATGAGTTTGCTTAATAAGGCTGAAGCAGTCACAAGGCCAAAAAAGCTAAATTCTGGTCTCCTCAGTATAAGAGAGACATGAGGCTCCTGGAGAGAGTTCAGAGGAGAATGACAAAGATGACTGGGGGGATTGGAGCACTTCCATTACAAGGACAGACTGAGGAAGTTAAGTTGAGAGGGACCTCATCAATGTCTATAAATACCTGAATGGAGCATGACAAGTGGATTGTATCAGGCATTTCTTGGTGGTGCTGAGCAACAGGACAAGAGGCAATGGGGAGAAACTGCTGTACAGGAAGTTCCACCTGAATGTGAGGAAGAACTTTTACTGTGCAAGTGACTGTGCACTGGGACAGAGGTTGTGGAGTCTCTCTCCCTGGAGATATTCAGGAACCATCTGGACACAATCCTGTGCCACGTGCTCTGGGATGACCATGTTTGGTCAGGGAGGTTGGATCAGATGACCCACTGTGATCTCTTCTAACTTTAACGATTCCAGATTCTGTGATTCTGTGAACATGCTTGGCTTATTATGAAATGTAGCATGTTTTTTTTGTACATTTACCTTTAGAGAGATAAAATAGCAAAAGAAGCTCAGTTTTTTCCTGTAAAGGAGATACAGATTCAGGTGCTTGTCTCCTGTGGCTATTCTCTGCTCATCAGCAACACAAAAGGCATGGTTCAGAGGTACTTTCCCCAGCAGAAACGTAAAATGTGTGTGCGCTTTCCTTGGATTGCAATGATTAAAGCTGCTGAGATCAACTCAAATGAGTGTAAAACAGAGGCAGATTTCCATTTCCATTGCCACTGCCTGTGTGATATTGTCTCTTTGTCTTTCTTTAACCATCTAAAAACAATATGGTTTGAAAAATACCTTTATCTATACACAAAGGGGGAACAGTGTGATATTTATGGGAAGCCTTTTCATCCAGTTTATATAGCCCATCACAGGGTTGTGCAATATTAGATTTTATCTTCACACATTAATAATTATCTTTGGTGCCTTTGGACGAATAATGACAAAAACTGGTCTACCATCCCAATATTAATGTTAATAATACAGGCTATAAGATACAATGTGACAGGATTGCAGGAATACTCCACAGTGATGGCAAAATTTGTAGTATCTCTGACAGAAATGGTATTAAAGAAAGCCTATTGTGAATCTGTTCATTGCTTGTCACAGTGTGGATAAAATGATTAATTATACAGGCATAGATATTTACTCAGTCAGTGTTTTTAAACATTTTGTTAACAGTAGCTATATGAACTTTGAATGCATTACTTGGAAAAGAGACTTTGCCTTCGAGCCTGGAAAATGAGCTGGCCTGGTTCACTCAAGTGCCTCAGTTTTAGCTGTGAGGTGTCATGTATCTGAGAAGCAGGAAGCACGGACTCATACCAACTCTTGCACACATTTGGACCTTGCTACCCCTAGTCAGAGACCAAGTGACTACCAGTCTACTGGGAGGCACCAGTGCCCCTTAGCTGAGCACTTGGGGTCAGTGAGACGCAGTGAGGAAGTGGACAGGAGGAGGAGAAAAGCCCTGAAGCATTCAAAAAGCCAGCACAATTGTCAGTTGATAGGTAGCAATTAGTGGTGCCAAGACAAGCACCTATTCCCTTGCTGTATCATGGGACGCTGGTCTCCATGGAGAAGGAGCAGCCCTCAGCATGACCTCCCAGCTGAGTGCTCATGAGAAGGCAGGTAACACCACCAGTCATGTGAACTGCCTACTGCTTGCTTCCCAAGGCGTGCACTTGTATTTGGGTTTGGGTTTCTGCCTTGTCTGGAAGGCTGTGCAGTTAATTGGTACTTACTTTGTGAGACCAGAGCCCAATTTTACAAGGACTCTTCCCTGCCTTTGCTCCTGGTTGCAGCAGGCATCAGTCTCAGCTTGCTGGAAGCCCTGTAAACTCATAGTTCCCAGGATGGGAACAGATCTCGGCAATTGCAATGCAGTTAGAAGGAGCTCCCTCACCACCTTGTCTGCACTGTACACTTTGTGCCGGGGAGCACCAGGGTCTGGGCCGAGTGGCACCACAGCTGGGACTTTCTGTGTGATAATGTCAGTGTCAGGAAAGGGCTCTGACAGGGATTTAGCAGTGTAGACAGGGTGAAACACGATAGTGTTCCTTGTTCTTATCTAGTGGTGGATTTCTTTGATTTTCTCTGTTGACCATCAGGTTGGTTTGTTTGTGGCCACACAAAAGTTTGGGGAGTTCAGCCATGTTTTCAGAGGTGATTTTTAAGTATCTGGAGTTGCCCATAATCTATATTGTTGTAGCAACTTAATGGTGGTCAGAAAAAAAACCTTGATTTTTTTGAAAGCTGAAGCAGGAATAATGAAAGTGTTAGAAAAGGAAGAAAATGTGGAGGATTTCCTCTGAAGTTTTTTTGTGGAATTTGGCTTTGTGGAATTAATTTCATATTCCTTAGCAGTACATCTGGAAAGCTTGTCTTTTTCATTATAGACAGTGTTAAAAGTGCCTACAGGTACACTGTAAATGCTACATTCTGTGGTTTAGGTTTTATTCTTCTTTTTCTTTGTATTTCTGCCTTTTATTTTATTTTACTTAATTTTATTTCATTTCATTTCATTTCTTTTAATTTCATTTCTCTTTTTATATTTTATTTTATTTATTTTTTAAATTTTTTTTTTAAATTTTGTATTTTTAGTTTCTTTTGAGAAACATTTTTGTTCCTCTTAAATTGTTTTTTGCATTTAGAAGAATTAAATTCCTTTTTCTCAGCTCTCCTTGTATTCCTAACATATATATACATTGATATTTGCCCAGAAAAGTATTAAGAGCTCCGTAGCTCCTACTTTTTGAATAGCTCACAGCCTGACAAACAGTAAAGGCTCATTGAGAGAGCTCACAGATTAAGAACTAAAACTTTAAGGAATTAAATAGTTTTTCCAAGACTAAGATAAAGGAAAATTTCTAAAATATGGCAGAGATGGGAGTTAATAAACCAGATCTTGCCAGCTGCAGTTTTGTACCTTCCTCCCATCCCTGCAAGATCTGGTTTTAATCCCAGTCTCTGCATCAGAATTCCAGTGGGAATGAGATCTTTCTGTGAGTCAGAGCTAAAGATGTACTCCAGCAGCATGCTGTGCTAAGTTGTGGTCAGCCAATCGAATATCAAAGGGATTAAGTCTGTGAATCATTTAACGGGAAATTTCTCCTGCCTCAGTAGCATTGATGTTTTAAGGTGTGAAATTCAAGAACGGCTTAGTTCTCCTTTGGTCAGACAACCGCTCTGCAGCCGGCGTTATCAAGAGGCAGTCAAGAAGATCCCCTTGGGTCATGTGGCTGGTATACATTTTTGTATTACCATAGTAGGCTAGTTTTAACCTGCAGGATGTAATCCTATTTACCTCACATGTGGTCTGTGCCCAAGGAGCATGTGCTCCACTTATATATATTATTTGCATTACCAGAGTCCCTGGCAGCTGAGATCAGAGACCAGGACACTGTTTTGCTGACTACTATATGAACATATATAAAAACAATGCCCTCCCCTTCACTCAAAGGTCTTATAACAAAACATAGCAGATAAGTATAACAGAAGGAGGGGTGGGGGACAGAATTTGTCAGCAGACTGTGACCTTAGGATACTTGCAGCCTGCTGTCAACATTTCTGTTTGTATTGCTGAAAATTTTGAAAGACAACTTTTAAAGGCATTTTAGAGGCATTTGCTCATGGCTAGGGGAAGCATCTCCCAGGTAGCAGGAATAAGTGGAAGAGTAGATAGCAGAAAATGTTAACAAATAGGCAATAAGTACCATGGGCAAATGGAACATGGAAGTCAATCTCTCAATATGGAATAGAAGAGGTCAGGTAGGAAAAGGGTAGTTCAGAGAAAGAATTTTAAGACCAATAACAGCTAATATTTAGTTGAGATATAGAAGGGAGGGGTTGATATTGTTAAGATGTCATGCAGCATCTTTGCTTACATGCCAGACAAGACTGTGTTTGTTGGGTTTTGAGAAAAGCAGCAAAGTAAGGCTTGGAGGTTTTCTATGTTGCTTTTTGTCGTTGATGTTGAGTGTTTGTGTGTATGTTTTTGTGGTTTTGGTTTTGGAGGGGGCTGGGGGAGATAGGAGTTAAGATTTTAGAGGTCAATCTGAAAAATATATAACGGGGAAAAAATCTGAAGTTGGTGAATGTGGATGGATTATGGGCATGAGTGGCAGGCAAAGTGGTGACCTTGTTCAGAGTCACCAAGAGAGAAAGCAACAGGAGACATTTCTGATGGAATTATGAAATACCCTTTAATAGCCAGTTTATGCTCAAGAAGCACCAGTTAGAACAAAAGACTAAGAATAGTCTGCAAAAGAATACAGGTCTGAAAATTAATAACATGTATGTCTTACCAGCAAAAAAAATTGTTGTTTCAATGCCATTTTTTTAAAGAAACTGACAAAAAATCCAGAAGGAAAAATGTTTAAATATATGTTCTATATTGGGCTGAAGTAGAGAGCTGGTAAGGGACAGTTTCAAATAATAAAATGATGTCTGGCAATGTTCAGCTCTGCTTTCCCATCTCAGTAACAGCAATTCCCCCTATGGAGTTCACAGTATAGCAATGAGGCAAATAGACCTATATCTATGAGATATATTTTTACAAAGCAGGAACTTCAGCACCTACATTTATTGCAATTCACAAAATACTGAGTGAAATGTTAACTGGTCTTGAAGCTGCCAGTGTTGCATCCAAACACACAGACATCAGTGGTCCTGTAACCCCTGAATGAGAAGTATTGTTTATTTTTTTTAGCTAAAGTGATAATTTTCAGCCACTGGTCATTCTGAATGTACAGTGTTTCCAAACCATAGTCCTTCTGGAGTATCCAAGGTGAAATAAAAGCAAATGTTGGAAATTCTTCAGTTCTTATGAAATGGAACAGATTTTTTCTCTCATCAGCTCTATTTATTACACAGCTCAGGAATAAGCCTGGGTTTTTTATCTTTCCTCAATTAAAACATATATGAGTGTTAAAAAATATTCTTAGCCAAGCATTAGGTGCATAACTTTGTAAAAGGGGTCTGTCAGTTCGTGAATAGCTGCTGTTTCTCCTGCCTTTGTCATGATGTGGTTAAGTAGATGTTTGCTTTTTTCTCTTCATGTTAGTGATTTTCTAAGAGGCTGTCTCTTCATAGTGTTTCTGTAGGTTAGCTGTAATAGCAGATCCTTACTGCATGTACAGTAAGTTTTGAACCTGGTTATAGAGACATATAAAAGTGAACCCTGCTAGGAACTCCACTTCTCATGCTGAGGTTTAAACACTGGAATTGGGTTCCCAGTGGATTTT